>PVKW010013394.1:0-50966 GCA_004027895.1 Orientallactaga bullata
CATATATATATATATATATATATATATATATATATATATATATATACACCATATATATAAAATACCATA
The DNA here is from genome assembly GCA_004027895.1 of Orientallactaga bullata. NCBI lineage: Eukaryota > Metazoa > Chordata > Mammalia > Rodentia > Dipodidae > Orientallactaga > Orientallactaga bullata. Next base: position 70 of record PVKW010013394.1, read on the forward strand.
CAATACCATCCTATTAAGTCCCCCTCCCTCCCTTTCTATTCCTTTTATATCTCCTTTCTAGCTTACTGGCCTCTGCTACTGAGTTTTATTTTTACTCACATAGAAGTCCAATCATTTGTAGCTAGGATCCACACATGAGAGAGAACATGTGACATTTGGCTCTCTGGGCCTGGGTTAGCTCACTAAGTATAATCCTTCCCAGATCCAGCCATTTACCTGCATATTTCATAATTTCATTTTTCTTTACTGCTGAGTAGAATTCCATTGTGTAAATGTGCCACATCTTCATTATCCACTCATCAGTTGGGGAACATCTAGGCTGCTTCTATTTCCTAGATATTGTGAATAGAGCGGCAATAAACATGGTTGAGCAAGTATCTCTAAGGTAGTGAGATGAATCCTTAGGATATATGCCTAGGAGTGGTATAGCTGGATCATATGATAAATCTACTTTTAGCTGTCTCTGGAACCTCCACACCGATTTTCACAATGGTTGGACCAGGTTGCATTCCCACCAACAGTGTAGAAGTGTTCCTCTTTTTCTGCATCTTCGCCAGCATTTATGGTCATTTGTTTGCGTGATGGTAGCCAATCTGACAGGAGTGAGATGGAATCTCAACGTAGTTTTAAAAAATATTTTTATTTATTTATTTTTTTGATAGAGGGAGGGAGGGAGGGAAGGAAGGTTGGAGAAAGAGAGAGAGAGAGAGAGAGAATGGGCACACCAGGGCCTCTAGCCACTGCAAACTCCAGACATGTGCGCCCCCTAGTGCATCTGGCTAACGTGAGTCCTAGGGAATGGAACCTGGGTCCTTTGGCTTTGCAGGCAAACACCTTAACCACTAAGCCATCCCTCCAGCCCCTCAAAGTAGTTTTAATCTGCATTCCCCTGATGGCTAGGGATGTAGAACACTTTTTTAAGATGTTTATATGCCATCTATATTTCTTCTTTTGAGATCTTTCTATTTAGTTCCATGGCCCATTTTTTAATTGGGTTGTTTGATTTCTTATTATTTAGTTTTTTGAGTTCCTTGTATATCCTAGATATTAATCCTCTGTCAGCTGTATAGCTGGCAAAGATTTTCTCCCATTCTGTAGGTTGCCTTTTTGCTCTATTCACAGTGTCCTTTGCTGTACAAAAGCTTTGTAATTTCATGAGGTTCAACTCCTTTTTTCCCTCTTTTAAGACAGGGTATTTGTTTTGGGGTCATAGAAGTTCCTTGTATATTCTGATTCTTTAGCAGATGTATGCCCTACAGACATTCTGGGCACTGTCTTCCTTTCTGTTAACAAAAGGTTTTAATTTTAGTAAAGTGCATCTTTTTGTTGGTGGTGTAACAATTCTTTATCTGCTCGTTGTGTGTATTCTGCAAATGCTATTCTTTGTACTTGTATGTAATGTGGTGTGTGGGCTGTGGGGTGTGTAGTCTATGTGCATGCATGTGCTCTGGCAGCGTCCCATGAACTCCCTACCTGTGGTGGGTCGGGTGGGGGGGAGCACTTGTCTGTAGTAGCTCAAGCAATCCATCAGGTGTCCCACTCCATAGCTTGTCCTCCCATTCTAATTTTGACTTCCCGTCCCCTTACTAATAATACTTACTAATAATACCCACCACCAGCACCACTCTGTGCAAGCCTGGGAAATTTCCTGGTCTGATTCGCTGGTCTCTGTTCCTCTTTGTGGAAGGGAGGTTACAGGTGCACGTGGCACACCCAGCTGTTTGCTTGGGATCTGGAGATTGGAACTGGGGCACTTTCAGGACCCCTCAGGCCCTCAGGCTTGCACAGGAAGCACCCTTAACTTCTGAGCCATCTCTCCGGCCCCCACCCAGCCTTTTTAAAGCCTAGGGTGTTTCTGGGACTTGTGATATAGAGCAGAAGAGCACAGTTAGCTAGAACCTTGCTTTTGAAAACGCCTAACTTCCAGAGCCTTCAAAGAGGGCGAGGGCCCCAGTTAGCCCAGCTTAGGACAACCTTGGTGATGCTGCTGGTAAAAAGATTAGGGACATAAAAAGGCGGAAACGTCAGGGCCAGGGAGCTAATTGCTTAAAGATCTCACCTGCTGCAGCCTCTGTGGTTCAACCTGCACTTGACTCCAGACCACAGGCCCCTGAGGCTGCTGATGAAAGAGGGAGGAGAATGAATTCCAGAATCTCCATTTCAGCCCACAGCTTGGACAGCTGTGTGGGACAGGCCCCTTATTCCACAGAACAAGATGGCCCAGCCATCTGGTTGGCCTGATTAGCCACTTCTATGCCCACGCTTAAACCTGATTATCTGACTTTGAAGATGATTCCTGCGGGACCAGTGTGCTACTTTCCTGGAGGTGAATCACCGTCGCCTTCATTTCCCAGGTGGCTCCCCTTCATCTGTAAATACGGCTGCATGGAGACTTGGTTTCTGCTTTAACAAGATGAAACTTTCTGAGCTTAACATTTAACAGGGCCAGGGTAGCACAAGGAGCAGACTAACAGTTGGGCCAAAGATGGCTGCAAATAGTTTGATGCTGTTATCCTTGAGTTTCCACTTGGACTTTTTTATTCCAGTGGATGCAATTGTGCCTTTTCAGCATCACTCTTCCTGCGAGAATGCATTATGTTCTCGTCCTTAGCACTATAACGTGTATTAGTCCATTTTCTGTTGCTGTAGTAAAATACCAGAGGCTGTTGGTTTGAATGTGAAGTGTCCCCCATAGTCTCTTGTATTTTGGGAATATTTGGTCCCCAGCTAGTGGCAGTTTGGGAAGGTTGCAGAGCCTTCGGTAGGTGGAGCCTTGCTGGAGGAGGTTAGTCACTAGAGGCATGACTTGAGGCTTAGCAGTCCAGCCCTACTGGGTGTTGAGAGCTAACTCTCTCAGAAGATTTTCTCCCTGCTGCTGTGATAAGGTGTGACACCCTGGTTGCCTGCTGTGTCATGCTGCCTCTCTTCTCCCCCACCCCACCAAGAAGGAACTTCCCCCTTGAAACTGTAAGTTGAAATAAATCCTTTCTTCCTATAAACTGCTTCTGGCTGGATGTTTTGTCCTTGCACCAAGAAGAAAACTGCTATAGTTAACTTACATAGAAAAGAGGTTTAGTTATCTCACAGTTCTAGAGACTGCATGCCCAAACCACATGGCATAGGCTCAGGTGAGGCTCCCCTTGCCTTTGTCATATCATGGCAGATGGCAAGCACATGATCCCATGGTGAAGCAAGATGCCAAAGAGCAACATGTATAATAATCCCTTCCAAAGGCATGTCCCTAATGACCTGAAAACCTCCTACTATGTCCTACTACTTAAAAGTGCCATAACTGGAGCTAGAGAGATGGCTCACACATTGGAGATGCTTGCTTGCAAAGCCTGCTGTCCCATGTTCGATTCCCCAGATCCCATGAAAAGCTGGATGTACAAAGTGGCACATGCATCTGGAGTACATTTGCAGTAGCAGGAAGCCCTGGTGTTACTTCTCTCTCTCTCCTTGTAAATAAATAAATAAAATATATAGTTTTAAAAGAACCATCACCTCTTCATGTTGTGACAATGGTGACCAAGTATCCCACACAAACCATATGCAAACTGTGATGCTTCTAGATCACTTCTCTTCATCTGCTACAGGTTTACCATGCCACTACTGTGTGCCATGCAGCAGTGAACGGAGATAGCAGAATCATATGGACAAAGGTATGGGCCCTGAAAGCAGGCTATGCAAGATCGCTGGCTCTGCTCCCTGCGCTCTGTGCTGTGGACTCAGTCAGACTGGAGCCTCGTCTGCTAAGTGAAGATGGTGTCCGTGTCCATGTGCAGGATGACTGTGAGCATTCACGGTGATGTGGCATGTGCAGCCCGGCACTTTGTTGTTGTTGATAAGCGTGAGCTCTGATGGCACAGGCCCTGCCTTCATGGCTCTTGACCTGAAGAAAAAAATCAGTAAACGAAGAAGCCAGCAAATGGGCAGTGACAGACCACAATAAGGAATGCTCAGTCATGGAACTGATGGGACCTAGTTTGACAAGGGCTCACAGAGGCAGATCTCTTGGAAGGGGTTTAAGCTGAGTCCCAGTAGAAAGAAAGTGGGTTATGGGCAGAAAGAAGAGAACTATAATGTGGCTGGATACAGTGACCAGCAGTGACTAGTAGAGAGCAAGGGAGGTGGGTGAGCTTTGTGCCCTGTGAAGGAATTCAGAATCCCAACAAGCAGCCAGGAGCCCGAAAGGGCCTTGTGCATGTGAGGGACAATGCTAGAGTTGCAATTTTTTTTTTTTCCGAGGTAGGGTCTTATTACAGCTCAGGCTGACCTGGAATTCACTATGTAGTCTCAGGGTGGCCTGGAAGTCACTGTAATCTTCCTACCTCTGCCTCCTGAGTGTTTTGATTAAAGGTGTGCACCACCGCACTTGGCCTTGTTTTTTTTTTTTTTTTAATTTGAGAGAGACAGAGAGAGAGAGTGGAAGAGGCAGAGAGAGAATGGGCATGCCAGGGCCTTTCAGCTGCTGTGAACGAACTCCAGACATGTGCGCCCCCTCATGTGATTGTGCGACATTGCACGCTTGCATTACTTTTGCATCACCCTTATACCAAAACCAGCCAAAGATAGAACAAAAAAGAAAATTACAGACCAATCTCCCTCATGAACATAGATACATAAATTCTCAGCAAAAAATTGGCAAGCAGATACAACAATATATCAAAAAGATCATTCACCCTGACCAAGTAGGTTTTATCCCAGAGATGCAGGGATGGTTCAATTTATGCAAATCGATAAATGTAATGCATTACATAAATGGACTGAAGGACAAAAATCACATGATCATCTCATTAGATGCAGAAAAAAACATTTGACAAAAATCCAACATCCCTTCATGATAAAAGTCCTACAGAGCCGGGCATGGTGGCGCACACCTTTAATGCCAGCATTCGGGAGGCAGAAGAAGGAGGATTGCTGAGAGTTTGAGGCCAGCTTGAGACTACTTAGTGAATTCTAGGTCAGCGTGAGCTAGAGTAAGAGCCTACCTCAAAAAACCAAAAATAATAATAATAAAAAAAGTCTTACAGAAACTGGGAATAGAAGGAACATTCTCAACATAATAAAGGCTATTTATTACAAATCTACAGCAAACATAATACTAAATGGAGAAAAATTTGAAGCTTTTCCACTAAAATCAGGAACAAGACAAGGGTGTCCACTGTCTCCACTTTTATTTAATATAGTACTGGAAGTCTTAGCCATAGCATTAAGGCAAGAGACACTCATAAAAGGGATGCAAATTGGAAAGGAAGAGATCAGGTTATCATTATTTGCAGATGATATGATTCTGTACATAAAGGACCCTAAAGACTCTACCAGCAAACTGTCAGAGTTTATACCCTTACACTTATACCCATGTAGCAGGATACAAAATAAACACACAGAAATCAGTAGCCTTCCTATATGCTAACAACAAACACACAGAGGATGAAATCAGAGAATCACTCCCATTCACAATTGCATCCAAAAAAATTTAAAGTACCTTGGAATAAACCTAACCAAGGAAGTGAAGGATCTCTACAATGAAAACTTTAAAACAAGCGAGAAATTGCAGAAGACATTAGGAAATGGAAAGATATCCCTTGTTCTTGATTGGAAGAATCAATATTGTGCAAATGGCAATTTTACCAAAAGCAATCCCCATCAAAATTCCAATGGTATTCTTCATGGAAATATAAAAAAGCAATCAAAAAATTAATTTGGAGGCATAAAAAACCTCAAGTGTCTAAAACAATTTTGAACAACAAAAATAAGGCTGGTGGTATCACCATACCTGATTTTAACCTATATTAAAGAGCCATAGTAACAAAGGCAGCATGGTACTGGCACAAAAACAGACATGTAGATCAATGGAATAGAGTAGAGGACCCAGATGTAAGTCTGGGTAGCTACAGCCACCTGATCTTTGACCAAAAAAAAAAAAAAAAAAAAAAAAAAAAAAAAAAAAAAAAAAAAAAAAAAAAAAAGCTAAGAATACTCACTGTAGAAAAGACAGCCTCTTCAGCAAATGGTGCTGGGAAAACTGGATATGTATCTGTTGAAAGATGAAAATAGATCCTTATCTCTCTCCATGCACAAGAAATAAGTCCAAATGGATCAAAGACCTTAATATCAGACCTGAAACTCTAAAACTGCTAGAAGATAAAGTAGGGGAAACCATTAAATATCTTGGTCTTGGCCCCAATTGCTCAGGAAATAAAACCACAGACCAACTGCTTGGAACTCATGAAATTACAAACCTTTTGTACAGCAAAGGACACTGTGAAAAGAGCAAAGAGGCAGCCTACAGAATGGGAGAAAATCTGTGCCAGTTATACATCTGACAGAGGATTAATATATAGGATATACAAGGAACTCAAAAAACTAAATAATAAGAAATCAAACAACTCAATTAAAAAATGGGATATGGAACTAAATAGAGAGTTCTCAAAAGAAGAAATACAGACGGCATATGAACATCTGAAAAATGTTCTACAACCCTAGCCATCAGGGAAATGCAGATTAAAACTACATTGAAGCCGGGCGTGGTGGCACATGCCTTTAATCCCAGCACTCGGGAGGTAGAGGTAGGAGGATTGCTGTGAGTTTGAGGCCACCCTGAGAATATATAGTGAATTCCAGGTCAGCCTGGGCAAGAGTGAGACCCTACCTTGAAAAAACAAACAAAAACAACAAACAAAAACCCAAAAAACAGCTGGGTGTGGTGGCGCACACCTTTAATCCCAGCACTTGGGAGGCAGAGGTGGGAAGATCGTCATGAGTTTGAGGCCACCCTGAGACTACATAGTGAATTCCAGGTCATCCTGAACTAGAGTGAGACCCTACCTTAAAAAACAAAAAACAAAAAAACACCAAAAAACAAAACAAAACAACAACAACCAAACTACGGTGAGATTCCATCTCACTTCTGTCAGATTGGCTACCATCATGAAAACAAATGACCATAAATGCTGGCAGGGATGCAGAAAAAGAGGAACACTTCTCCACTGTTGGTGGGAATGCAACCTGGTCCAGCCATTGTGGAAATCAGTGTGGAGATTCCTGAGACAGCTAAATATAGATCTACCATATGATCCAGCTATACCACTCCTAGGCATATATCCTAAGGATTCATCTCACTACCTTAGAGATCCTTTCTCGATCATGTTTATTGCTGCTCTATTCACAATATGTAGGAAATGGAAGCAGGCTAGATGTCCCCCAACTGATGAGTGGATAATGAAGATGTGGCACATTTATACAATGGAGTTCTACTCAGTAAGCTTCAGTAAACTATTCCGTCCTAGAAAGAAAGAAAGAAAGAAAGAAAGAAAGAAAGAAAGAAAGAAAGAAAGAAAGAAAGAAAGAAAGAAAAGAAAGAGAGAGAGAGAGAGAGAAAGAAAGAAAGAAAGAGGAAAGAAAGAAAGAGGGAGAGAGAGAAAGAAAAGAAAGAAAGAAAGAAAGAAAGAAAGAAAGAAAGAAAGAAAGAAAGAAAAAGAAAGAAAGAAAGAAAGGCTATGTACAACAAACATAGAGCCAGCATTACACTAAATGGGAAAAAACTGGAAGCAGTTGCAGGACACTGAGAAATTAAGCTGGAACTGAGCTAGAAGCCTCCTCCTTACTGGCTAGCTGTCACAGTGCTGGAAAGTGCTCTGCAGGCTGCTGGGGAGAAAAGCTACCAGCAGTCTTACTTAGCGGTAGACCCTGTGAGCTTCACAACTGGCCAGCCAGGCAAGAAATGCCCAATAGTGCAATAGTGGCATATCTATTACCAGAGTCACCAACCGCTCTCTGATTGGATTTGAGTCTCGCGCCGCAGGAGGACGTCTGTGCCTGGTACTGAAAACCTAGACAAAAGCCCATAGGTAGGAAGGTCATAGGCCTTAAGGGGGAAATTACTATTGTGTGGCTAAATGGACATGTTGGACCCATCAAATTCCCCTCTTAATGTTTATGTTTATGTCCACAGATCAGTGCTCTTCACACCTTTGGTCAGAGCAGCTGCTTTCAGCAGATGATGGTGACTACAGGGAAGAATCAAAGTGCTGAGAAGACGTGACTGTTGAATGTTCAGCACTAAATTAGACATTTATATTATTTTATCCAAGGCTCAGGGAACATTATAGAAGAAAGGACACAAAAAATGTAAGCGCCAGAGGATGTGGAGGTGTGCTGTGGAATGCCATCTTTCTGGAAATGACATGGCTGTCACAGTCATGACCTCACAGCAGCTGTCATTACCTGCACAATATTGGGCCCATCTATATTCCCTCGTGTATGACATCAAAATAGAAGAGGGACTTGTTGGAAAGAAGGGGCTAAGTGGAGAAGGAACTGGGGAGGGAGCAAAGGAAAGTAGTGTGATGGCACTATGACCAACATCCACACATTATGTACATGTATGGAAATAGTCGATTAGAACGCGGAAAAAATAAAAGCAACGGGACATTTCTTGTATGGGCAAGCTCAGAGAGGAAGGCTGAAATCATGCTGTAGGTGAATAGGTAACCTACATGTGCTTGCCAGCTCTGCCACTTAGACAGTAGCCATATGATGTGGAAAGGTACCTTGGTCTTTCTGAATCTCACACTCCCTCATCTGTACAATAAATGCAACATCTCACAAAGAATGAAATATGACCAGCTATACATGAACAAGCACGGAAAACACTGGTGTTCCCAGAAGCTCCTTCCTTCCTTCTTTCCTTCATTCCTTCCCTCCTGCTTTTTTGGGAGGGGAGACTGCCTCCTGAGTGCTGGGGTTGTTTCCCAGTTCTAGGTATGGGTTCCTTTCCACTGAGCAGATCCGTTAGCCAAATCAAGAGCACTTGGTAACCCACCCTGGCTGTGTGCCACTGTTGCACTTGTATGAGTATCACGTCAGGTTGATTGCTGCTGAGTAGTTTAGATCACGGGTTGCTTAGACAGATATTGGTCAATTTCTCCTAGTCACTCATGTAGCACCTTCTGGCACTAGACAGGCTAACTGTCTGAGGACTGACTCTCTTCCAGATTCCAGCCACGTCACTTCATATTCCATCCCAACAGCATATGGTGTCTTCAGCAGTAGGGTCTTACCATTAACCTTTGGTGAGTCATCAAGAACTCTGACAGAAATCTTTTAGGAAACCTTGTAGGTCTCACTGATCAATAGCTCATTGTAGATGTTAACCACATGCTGGTACTGGGAGTTATAGGTCAGTGCCAAGAGAAAAGAAGGAAGAAAAATATAGGTAGTGTGAAAGAGAAAGAGAGAGAGAGAAGAGAAAGAAGAGGGAGTGTGAGAGAGAGGAACAGGAGAAAGTTGAGGTTAGTCTTCATCATACCCTCTCCAGGCCCCTGTGATTCAGGTGTTCTCTCTAAGCACCTGATGAAGGTTCCGCCTTTTAGTATGTCTTTCAGTATATAGGATTTTGTGGTACCATTTCCAACTAGGTCCAGTTTTTTGCAACCCTCCCCCACCCTTCCTGCCCCACCATCATTATTGTCCAGTCCTAGATATGGTTATTAGGTGTGTCAGCATCTTGGGCAAATTCAGGTTAGGAGCCACAGATGAGTGAGACCATATGACACTTATCTTTCTGTGATTGGGTGAGTTCGCTGAGAATGATCTGTTCCAAGTTTGACCATTTTTCTTCAAATTGCATTGTGTCATTTTTCCTTACTGCTGTGTAGAATTCCATTGTGTAGATATACCACATCTTAGTTAGCCATTCATCTAATGATGGACATCTGGGTTGATTTCAGCTCTTAGCTATTATGAAAGGAGCAGCTATAAACATGGTTGAGCAAATATCTCTGAACTGGAGCTTTTAGGGTAGATGCCCAGTAAGGGAATAACTGGGTCTGTTGGTGCCTCTATAGTCATCCTTTTTAGGAGTCTCCATATTGCTTTCCATAGTGGTTGAACCAGCTTACATTCCCACCAACAGTGAATGAGGGTTCCTATTTCTCCACAACCTTGCCAGCATTTGGTGTCATTAGATTTTTTAATTTTAGCTATCCTTACTGGGGTAAGGTGGAATCTCATAGTTGTTTTAATTTGCATTTCCCTGATGATTAGAGATATTGAACATTTTCTTAAGTGTGTGTTTGTCATTTGTATTTCTTCCTCTGAGAGCTCCCTGTGCAGTTCTTTGCTCCATTTTGTGAGTGGGTTATTTGACTTTTTATTGTTTAGGTTTTTGAGTTCTTTGTAGATTCTAGAAATTAGGCCTCTGTCAGATGTGTATCTGGCAAAATTTTTCTTCCATTCTGTGAGTAATCTATTGGCTTTGCTTATTGTATGTTTGTCTGTGAAAAAGCTTTTCAACTTCCTGAGATCCCAATGGTTGAGTGATTGTTTAATTTTCTGAGCTACTGGGGTTTTGTTCAGGAAGTCTTTTCCCACTCTTATATCATGGAAAGTTCCTCCTATTTTTTCTTCCAGTAGTAGCAGAGTTTCTGGTCCTATATTGAAGTCTTTGATCCATTTGGACTTAATTTTTGTGCACAGTGAAGTGTGTAGATTGAGTTTCATTTTCCTGCATATGGTTTTCCAGTTTGTCCAGCACCATTTGTTGAAGATGCTGTCTTTGTTCCAGTCTATATTCTTTGGGCCTTTGTCAAATATCAGGTAGCTATAGTTACTTGAGCCAAAGTCTGGGTCCTCAATTCTGTTCCACTGGTCTATAATCCTGTTTTATGCCAGTACCATGTTGTTTTTATTACTATGGCTTTGTAGTATAGCTTTAGATCAGGTATGGTGATGCCTCCAGAAGTGTTTCTTTTGCTGAGGATATGCTTGGATATCCGAGGTCTTCTGACATTCCATATGAATTTTGAGATCATTTTTTCTATCTCTTTACTTCACCATGAGGTGAGGTGAGGTTAGACAGATGCCATCTTTCTCTTTCTCTTTCTCTCTTTTGGTTAGTTAGACTAAGGGTTTGTCAGAACCACTTATCTTTTCAAAGAACCCAGTTTTTATGTCATTGATCTCTTGTATTTTTTCATTGCTATCTTATTAATTTCTGTCTGGCTCACAATTATTTCCTGCCATCTACTGCTATTGAATTGGATTGTTCTTGTTTTTCCAGGGCCCAAAGGTATACTATGATTTATGTATAATTCTACATTTTGTAAAAATTATTCATTTATTCACTAGGTATGTTCATGTATGATGTGTGTGCACATTTGTACATGCAAGTGCATGCACATGTACCACTGTGGTTCATGTGTGAGGGTGTGCACATGTACTGCTGTAATGATGTACGCATGCATGCATGTATGTGTACCACTGTATTCACATGGGAGTGTCCGTACATGTACCACTGTGTTCACATGCAAGTGCCTGCATGTGTACCCCTATGTTCATGTGAACAACTTTCAGGTCCGTCCTCACCTTCTATCTTGTTAGAGGCAGGGTCTTTGTTCACTGCTCTGTTCACCGGGCTCCTGGTCCACAAGTTTCTGGGAAGTTCTCCCCAAAGGGATACCATAATTACAGAAGCCTGCTACAGCTTCAGATGTTTACATGAAGCCTCAGGGTCCAAATTCAGGTACTCATGCTTGCCCAACAAACACTTTATCCATTGAGCCATCTCCCCATGGGTTTTTGTATTTTCTGTAGTCTGTTTACTGTTTATTTCTTTTTTAAAAAAGTGCCTTTAACCATTGAGCCATCTCTCTAGCCCCAGTGTGATACTTTATTTATTAATTAAGAGAGAGAGAGAAAGAAGCAGATAGAGAGAGAGAATGGGTGCACTAGGACCTCTGGCACTGCAAACGAACTCCAGACGCATGTGCCACCTTGTGCATCTGGCTTTATGTGGGTACTGGGGAATTGAAGCTGAGTCCTTAGGCTTTGCAGGCAAGCGTGTAAGTTGCTGAGCCATCTCTCCAGCCTCCTTCCTGGTGAATTCTAGCCTTAGTCCATTGTGCTCAAACAATATAGGAAATTATTTCAATTTTTCTGTATTTGTTAAGACTTGCTTTACATTCTATTGCTTGATCTAGTTTAGAGAAAGACCCACTGGTTGCTATGAAGAATGTGAATTCTGCAGAGTTTGGATGGGATGTTCTGTGTATCTGTTAGGTCCTTTTCACCTATAATATCATTTCACTCGAATGTTTCTCTTTTGCCTCTTTTTAAAATCAAGATGATCTGTCTATTGATACAAATGGGGTATTGTGACTATTCACTATTAGTGCTGGAGTTTATCTGTAACTTTTTATCTATAATTATTTGTTTTGTGAAATTGGGTATACCCATGTTTGGTGGATATATGTTTAGGATTGTAATTTCCTCTGTTTTAAAAATATTATTGACAATTCTCATATATGTATATAATGTATTTTGACCATAATCCTCTCCCATTATCTTCACTTATCCCCCCCGTACTATTATACTGAACCCAGTCTTCTTTCCAAAAGTCTCTCTTAAACTTTGATGTTTTTTCTTTTTGCTCTTGCCTTCCATCCTTGATGGAATGTTGGTGAGACCAATATTGTGCAGGTTTTGTGCTGGAGTCCAGTGGCAAGGAAAAGTTTTAGTATCTCTTGTCTTTTTTGAATTTTTATTTTTATTTATTTATTTGCAAGAGAGTGAGGGAGAGAATGGGTGCACCAGGGCCTTCACCCACTGTAAACGAACTCCATACATGTGTCACCTTTTGTATCTGGCTTATGTGGGTCCTGGGGAATCAAACCTGGGTCCTTTGGCTTTGTAGGCAAGGACCTTAACTGATAAGCCATTTCTCCAGCCCTCTTCTCTTTTTTAACACACACACAGAGAATGAGAGAGAGGGAAGGAGGGAGAGAATAGATGGGCATGGTCATGCCAGGGCCTCTTGCTACTGCAATCAAACTTCAAATGCATGTACCACTTTGCACATCTGGTTTTATGCGGGTACTGGGGATTCAAACTCAGGCCATCAGGCTTTGCAAGTAAATGCCTTTAACAGCTGAGCCATCTCTCCAGCCCAGATCTTGTAAGGTTTGTGCTTTTTGAGTATTACATTTAAGTAAACTTTTCCTACTATAAGGCCATAAAATATTTTTCAACATTGTTCTTTAAATGTTGAGGAGTTTTGCTTTTCACAAGTGGATTGTTAATTAACCTTGATGTAATTTTTTTGTGAGTGGTGTGAGGTGGGAGACTTAATTTCATTTGGTTTTTGTTTTCTGGAGAGCTTATTCATAGGCTACATAGGCATACAATCCCAAGAATACCTGATCTGGTAAGCTAAGCAGGGATGGGCCTGGTTAGTACTTGGATGGGAGAATCCTTCAGAGAAAATCTACCTTTCCCTCACTGACCTTCAAGTATACACGTGTCACAGGTTATAAGTATATGATTCTAGGCACTCTTTTCCATTTGTTTTTTATTTTTATTAATTTATGAGAGAGATCTCTACTGTGTGTTCACTAGCTAGCTCACTCTTGCTGCTGCCTTTCAGCTGATGTGAAAAGATGTGGTGCCCAGCCTCTGCTCTGCCGTGTGTTCTCCACCATGGGAAGACTTTCCCCGCCAAACTGTAAGCCTATAAAAAAGCCTTTTCTTTCATCACCTGCTTATGTTGGGGTGTTTTATCCAGCAATGGGAAGGTAATTACAAAAAGGAGCTAGTCTGTTTAATGTGTAATAAGAAATCCATATTAAGGCCATCAAGGAGATAGGCTCCCTACTTTTGAAATTATGTGAGGATTTGGAAGGGCCCCTCAAGAGCACAAACACCTCAACTGACAGAGAAGAGCCCCTTTCCACTCAGCTGCTAGCGTGAGACTTCCCTAACTGTCAGACTGAGCTAAGTGAGCTTTCTGGAGAGCTGGAGTTCAGGATGGGGAAGGATAGCTGGCGTATGAAGAGTGTCCCAGAGAGCAGAGCTTGGTGTCAGACCCTGGCTTAGCTACTTACTTTTTCTTCATCTATAAGACAAAGCAACAGTGAGCAACATGTGTATATGAGACATCAGTGACTTCAGAGAGGGGTTGGTAGAGAGAAAGCAGGAACATTGTGGACCCCCAGGGACACTGGGTTGCTCTTCTTTCACTGCAGGCCTCAGGGTACAGTTTTGGATCTGGCCAGAATACATGCCCTGTCACTGGAACAGGCCTGATAACCATAGGGGTTTTGTCTTCAGGGTAAAGACAAGTGGGTTCCAGAGTCCCTCTGCAAACCAACTCCTTCCATTTCCTCCCTCTGCCTCCCGCCTCCTGCCCCGTTCTGAGGGCTGTAGGACTGTGCTGCTTCCTCTATCCTGAGTCACACTGAGCAGAGTGTCCAAAGAGCAAGGCTGGGAAATCTGACTCCCAGGCCCTCAAGAGCCAGAGCCCAGGGCCAGGCCTCTGCACGACGAAGCTCTCCAACTTGCTGAATGACAAGAATCACCTGGTAATAGATGCAGTTTCTCAGTTTGGCCCTGGTCTTAGGGACTCAGTTGGGGTGAGCTGGGCAGGCAGGGATATCCCAGGACAGCTCGTGTTGTGGGAGAAGTTTGGGGACTGCTGGGAGTGTATAAAGAGCCAGGGCTCTCATGAAACAGTCTGGATTCAAGCCTAGATCCCTTCACACTACTGAAGTGGCCTTAGGTAAGTGATGACCTAAGTTTCAGTTGTCTAAATTTCAATTGCCTTCTTGAAAAATGACAGCAGGGATCAGCAGGGTCAGTGGTTAGCGCTGAGCCTGGCACAAAGTGAACAACAAATGTTGGCCATCCCTGCTGCCATCTAAAACACTGGGCTGGAGCAGGGTGGGGAGACCTGATGGCTCATGGTGACCTCTTTTTGAGGCCTCTTCACTCCTCACCATGTTCTGGGGGCAAGCTCTCCTCTGAGAGCAACAGAATGGGGCAAGAGGGTCAGAATGCCAATCTGGGAACCTAGCTACCACACCTCCCAACTACCTTATTGGTCTGTATGAATCCACACGTAGAAATCTTTCACAAAGTGAAAACTGATTCTATTACTGGACTCCTTAACTGACTAATAAACATTTCTTTGTGCCTGCTCTTTGCCAGTCCCGAGCTGAGCATGGAATGGTACCAGGGTCAGGCCCTGGAGAGTGGTGCCTGGATTTAGAACCAACTTCTGGCACTCACCAGCTGTGTGCCGCTGGGTGGGTTACTTCTGCTGTCTGGGCTCATGGTGAACTTTCCATCTATTTCCACACCACAACCCAGAGGTGTGAAAGGATTACAGTGGTTCCTTCTCAAGGGCTCAAGATAGTACTTGGCATATGGTAAGCTCCATGAATAACAAAGAAATAAATCCAGGTCACAGGCTCCTTTCACCAGGAGCCCAGTCTATTGAGCCACAGGCCTGCTCCAGGAATATTTGGGGAGGAGATGGGGGTTAGCGATGGCACATGGCACCACGAGAGGCAGGACAGGAGAAGAAGACAGGGTGGACTGACTGAAGTGAAGTCCCAGAGCTGCCTTCAGCAGTTCTGAAGTTCTGTGGTCCACCAGAGCCCCACAGTTCAGCGTGTCTGGTTCAAGTGCAGGCATTCAGATACACAATAGGGCCTCAGGAACAATTTGAGCCAAAAAGAAGGTAAGAACTATTCTGATTTGGCAAAACCTTCAGACTGACCCAGGCAAACTAAAAGTTGGGCTGGTGTAGTAGAGCTAGGTCGGCTAGGGCCAGAGGCCCTAGGGTCCGCCTCCTCGTGTAAAAAAAAATCACTAGTTTTCTAAGATTAGTTTTAAACTCCATATGAACTTGTTTGATTTTTTTTTTTTCTTCAAAACTAAATGAAAACAGAGCTGTGAAGATGGCACTTGCTTGTGAAATCTGGTGCCGGGTTCATTTCCTAAGCCAGAGTCTAGCGTTAGTTTGCAGCCACAGGAGGCCCAGAAGTGCATGCATGCACGCACACATGCACTCAATTACACATACACACGCATACACAAACACACACACACACACAACTCAAATAAGTAAATAAATTTTAAACAAAATTAGTCTCCTTTGTTCTCTGGTGCTCCCAGCATGCCAAACCCAGACTGCCCCAAGCCAATACCTAGCACTTTCCCACCTCACAGGTGCCTCCTGTTTCCAGTTTTCCTGCTCATTGTTCTGTCCGAGTTAAATGATCTTACCCTGGATCATCATTTAATTGAAAAACAAATAATAGCAACTTGATTGTGGGTATGGTGACCACCATGTAAATATGTGTGTCGTTTTAACAAAACATGAACTTCCAGAATTATGAGGGACAAAGGACATCAGTACTGCTCTGCCAGCTCTAACAGCCTGGTTTTGAGGCTCGAGATTCACATTGGGCTTGTGAGATCTTTGGGAGCTGAGTTTTTCTATATATCTTTACTGGACATTTGTCCCCAAGGGGCTGACTTGTCAAAACCGTAACATCCCTCCACCCACAGGCCCTGACACTTCCCAGCTCCTCCCTTAGGGACTGTATGACCTTGATCATTTGTGCAACCTGTTTTATATGTCTGCCCTTGAAGATGGGTTAGGTTACGGAACTTCTATAAAGCATTTATTCCTGGGGTCCTGCCTTTAATCTCAGCACTTGGTAGACAGAGGTAGGAGGATCACTGTGTGTTTGAGGCTAGCCTGGGACTACAGAGTGAGTTCCAGGTCAGCCTGGGCTAGAGTGAGACCCTACCTGGAAAAACAAAACAACCACTTGTGTCACGCTCAGCTGGTCCCTGAAGGGAGAGGATGACAGAAAGGTATCATGGAAACATCTTTCTGGAGGTCAGGGATGTACAATGGTTGCCTAGCATGTGCAAGACTCTGGGTTCCACGCCAGTACTGGGGGGAAAAGGTAGAGGGATGTATAATGTTGTAAATCTTACTTCTTAAGATTATCAAGGTTACCTCACACAAATGTAAGATGAAATATACAAAAGTGACCGATGGGATCTAGAGAGATCCACAGGATCCAGAAAGTCATGATCTGCTTCAGTGTGAATTTGTGAATGCGGGTGACTTCCGTAAGTGGATTTCTCTGGTTGTGTTCTGTGGTGGATGAGAGCCAAAGGTTTGGGCTGATTGGCAGCACAGTGCAGTCCAGCTTAAGAGCCAGCATGAAGGTTCGTATTCCTCCATGAGATGGAACCATTGTGTGCACTGAGCTGCAGAGATGAAAGAGCTCCTGGTATATTTGCGCTGCAGGATGCAGGTAGTGGAAATGGAATACCAGGGGCTGGGCTGAACACATCCACCCAGCTGTGGCCCTCCCAGCCTAGTCTGACTCCCACAACAAAGAGATTCAGCTCCAGGGACTCCTCACACCAGCCCCTTTCCACTCCTACAGCCCACCCTGTGAGGGAACTGATTGCACTGGAGTGCACCTTCCCCTCAGAGCATCCCACTAGGTGACTTTCTGGCATCTTCCCTCACCCACAGACTGCAGACCCAAAGGAAGAGAAGTCTAGGAGGCGGCCCTTCTGGAAAGAAAACAAAATGGTGCAGAGACTGGCAACGCACTTGGATAAAAGGATGGCTTTTTCTCAGACTCTTGTGGGGTGCCAAGCACACTCAGTAGAAAGCCAAGTCTGGAACTAGGAACCCCAGGAAGCATAGCTTGGCTGAGTCTCAGGCCTCCCGCCGGCTGCCCCTAACCCATAGTTTCTAGGGTGACATAGCAATAAAACGATAAATCCCTCACCTAGTGGGAATACTGAACTCCCCTTTGGCTTTCCGCCTACTGCCCTGGGGGATAGAGATGAAGAAGCTGAAGGCCAGATGTGAGTCTGGGTACAGTTCTTTCTATCCTCACTTTCCCTACAAAATAAGAGCACAGTGGGCAAGTCCTACAGCTACCAGGATTATAGCTCCATTTTGCCAAACGGATGTGGCAATGGTCAATCAATGAGTAAGGTACCCAGAGGGAGGGAACCTACCCATCAGGTGAAGATGCACAGGAAGTCTCATAGTTCCCCACAGCAGCTGGGGTCCAGTCTCTGTACTCTGCCTTACTGGGCAGCTGTTGAGGGGGTCTTGGGACCCCAAAGGGCTTCCATTAGGAGTAGCCAGTGAAGTGTGAAATAGTGCTTTTGTTTTTGGCTCTAACAGCAGTCCCAGGGCCCTTTACTTGTCATTTAAGGTCCAGCAACAAAGTCTGTCACATATAATAAGTGGTTGAGGGGGTGAGGATGAAAGCTCTGGGCACGTGCCCACCATCTCTGAAGTGAGAGGAATCTAACTAGTTCCACCAGTCCGTCTACACGCTCACACCCATAATCCCAGCACTGGGGAGGCTGAGGTACCAGGCTTGCCATGAGTTCTAGACCAGCCTGATCCACACAGTGAGCTTGGGCTAGAGAGAGACCTTGCTTCAAAAAATAATATAAACACACACACACACACACACACACACAATCTCATGCCTTTAATCTCAGCACTCAGGAGGCAGAGGTAGAAGGGTCGCAGTGAATTCAAGGCCACCCTAACACTACCCAGTGAATTCCAGTCAGCCTGGCTTAGAGGGAGAACCTACCTCGAAAAATCAAAAATAAAAAATAAATCTCTTCACACCTCAGCTGCCAAACTTTAAAATAGGCTGTTACTTATACGGGACAATCTCAGAAAGTGTCTGGCAAAGGGGCCTGGGATGGGTTAGATTTTATCATTTCGCCCAGTGCCTGAGCCCCAGCGGCCTCTGCCCTCCGAAGTCCACCTCGTAGGCGCAGCAGCCGGTCAGAAGCACACGCATAGGGTCAGCGCACTCACTTTAATGGGACGGAAGTCTCATTCCTTACAATAGGTAAAAACATAAATACAGGTGGGTGGGCGGCGGCCAGGCAGCAGGGGCCCCGGGCGCCCGGCCCAGGTAGGGGGATTTGAGACCTGTGCACTTGAATCTCGGTCCTAAATGGTGTTGAATCCATCCGAGGTGCGGGGAGGGCGACGACCCAGACACCCGTTCGGGACCCAAGGCGTGTGGAACGGGCAAAGTTCTGAGACCCCCCCCCCCACCGGAGTGCGTGTGACACGGAGGGACCCCCGAGCCACGGCGAGGAGCCTTTCCTTCCCTTCTCCCCCTGTCCCCAAGAGTCATTGTCCACATCCTAAGGTGGGATCGGCCTGGGGCGCCCCAGGCGGGTCCCTTCCCTACCAGGCCCGGATCCCGTGCAGCGTGGACACTCCGGAATTGCCCTGGGGGATCCCGGGGCTCTGCACTGCGTTCAAGTCCCCGACACCGCCGAAGTTCACGAAGTTGTTGTTGGGGGCGGCGGCGGCCGCGGCGGGGGGCTGCGCGGCCGGAGGCCCCCCGGGGTAGTAGCCCGGGCTGCAGGCGGCGGCCCCGTAGCCGGGGTAGGCGGGGTAGGCGTTGTAGCTGTAGGCGTTGAGGCCCACGCCGTAGGCCGGAGCGTAGGGCGCCGAGTCCCCGAGGCACGGCTTGCCGTCGCGCACCAGCACGGGCACGGCGATCCTGCGGGCCGGCGGCGGTGGGGGCGGCAGCCCCACCAGCTCCAGAGTCTGGTCCTGCCGCTGCCGTTTGCACTTGTAGCGTCGGTTCTGGAACCAGATCTTAACCTGCGTGGACGTGAGCTTCAGCACGCTGGCCAGCTGGTCGCGCTCCGGAGCCGACAGGTAGCGCTGCTGCTTGAAGCGCCGCTCCAGCTCGTAGACCTGCGCCTGTGAGAAGAGCACGCGCGGCTTCCTGCGCCTCCGCGCGCGCGGCCGCTCCGCGCTCTCCGCCTCCCGCGGCTCCAGCTCCGCCGCCTTCTGCAGCGCGCACAGCTCTGCAAGGAAACGGGGTCGTGAGAAGCCGCGGGCGAGCCCGCTGGGGACCCCGGGGATGTCACCCACCCAAGCCGGCCTGCAGCGCCCAGCGCGGCTTCGCCTCAGGGTCAACCTTCGAGTTTTTAAAAATATTTGGTTATTTGTTCATTTATAAGTAGACACAGAGAGAAAGCGAATGGGCACGCCAAGACCTCTAGCCGCTGCAAACGAACTCTAGATGCATGCTCCACTTTGTGCATCTGGCTTTATGTGGGTCGTTAGGTTTTGCACCCAAGCGTCTTACTCGCTGCGCCCAAGTTCCATCTTGCTATAAATGTTGCGATTCTAAGTAACAAAACGAGAGACGTCTTTGCCCACAAGCAAAAACATCCCGCGGAGTGAGAGTGATTCGAGCGTTCTGTCCGCAAGGAAAACGAAATGGGAAGATGTTCCCCGGGTCGAATGACATATATTAGGGTTACTTTTGTTGGAGAAGTTAACCCAAGGGAAAGAGACACTGTCGGTGATCAGCTAGTCTTAAAATCGAGGAACCGAAGAAAAAGAAAGCGCAGAGGTGTGGGTTTGGTGATCGGAGGCTCCGGAGGGACTGCAGTGTTTCTGCAACTGTGCCCTGGTAGCCATAGACGGACAGGGACCTCGGAACCCGCCCTACTCGCTTCAACTTGGTAGAAATCAATTCTTTCTAGACATTCGCAAATGTTCCCAGGCCTGCTCTGTGCTTCTAGGTGAACCTACGAATCCTCTCCCACCTCCAGCGGGAGTGGACCAGGCTTCCCTAGCTCTGCTCTGGCTCCAAGGTGGTCCCGCCGGCAGCCTTGATCTGGCCTGGCGCCCTCTCCTATTTTGAGATGTTTGGCTGTAGCAGCCTTCTTATCCCAGCGCCTTCTTGCCCGCAGTATTTTCTAGCACGTCCTGGGAAAGAACCTTTTGTTTGACCCTGTCCAGAAACCGTGCTAGGAAAATAAAGCAGAATCAAACTTCTGGGGGTCTGCAGCATCTTGTAAAACCAAGGCCCCTGTTCCCAAAGACTCTACTCTCCTGGCGCCAAAGAAGAAAGGGCCTAGAAAGACATGGCCTAGGACCCTCCTGCTAAACTTTCTGTCTTAACAGTTCTACTTGGAGCCT
The DNA here is from genome assembly GCA_004027895.1 of Orientallactaga bullata. NCBI lineage: Eukaryota > Metazoa > Chordata > Mammalia > Rodentia > Dipodidae > Orientallactaga > Orientallactaga bullata. The sequence continues at coordinate 20,882 of PVKW010013394.1, forward strand.
CAAAATACCCCTAAATGCAAAAGAGATTTTTAACCCCTCATTAAAGGCCATCCATTTTTCAGTTCTACCGCAGACTGAATTTGGTAACGAATCCAAGAACAGGGCGGGCCCCAGCCTCCTGAGTTTTGTAGGCCGAAAACACTGTTTTGAGCTGTTTCTAATCCTTTAAATTCGGTATTTCCTCTCAACCTCAGATTGGCTGCGGGGCGTGGGGATACTGGATAACCTCGAATCTTACACTCCAAACTCCTGGCACCCAGTCCTAAGTCCAGACATGCTTCTCCTTGGGCCTGGGTTTGGGCATGAATGCTACTCAAAGGGAAAAAAGAGATTTCCTTACCTTTCTTATCTGCTCGAGGGTCCTTGGCCGGGTCAGGGTCGCCATAGGCACGCGGATAGAAGGTGGGTGCTGCAAGGAAAGCCGGAGCGCACTTGGGGGGCGAAGGCGCCGGGCCCAGCTCGGCGCGCAGCTCCACGAGGCCCGGCGCTGCTGCCTCCGGCCCGGAATAGGCCTCGGGCTTGAAGGCGGCCAGCATGCAGGAGGCGGGCGCCAGAGTGGCCTCAAGGCGCGCTGAGAGTTCCCCAGCAGCCAGGCTGCGCTGCTGCTGCTCCAAGTTCAGGATGTCTTTGACTGAGAAAGGCGTGGGTGTGAGTGCAGGACTGGGGAACATGGTGGCTGTCCCCCGTCTCACAGCGCCAGGTGGGCGGCAGAGAGTGGCGCTGCCCACGACCAGGGGCAGCCTCCCTGCATGGTGCCCGGCCCGCGCACCCGACTTCTAGCTCTGAGTGTGGCTGGGCAGCAGGTAGTTCCAAGCACGCGGGCAGCAGAGGCGGGACCAGGCCAGAGGAGAAGATTCAGCCTGTCATTGGGCCAGGGGCCTCGTTGACAGGAGCGACGGGCAGTTTTGTGTCACCTAATATAGTCATAGGGCTAGAAAAAAAAAAAGTCCTGCTCAGCTTTTTAAAGGAGCCGCGACACATTTGGAAGTTTCTCTTTTTGCTGTGGCAGCCTAAGCTTGCTGTACATTAGGTTGAAACTCCAGCTAGGCGAATTCACAAGGAAAGATTTGATTCTGTGGAGTCGGCCTATGTGCAGGAATGAAAGGGGCGGGAGTGAGAATATGGTGGTAGAGGGAACTTTTGCCCAGGGGTCACAAAACTATGCCTGATGATGTGTCTATAGAAGAGTCTGAATTGGCAGAGGTGCACTAAAAGGAGTTGATTTGGGAGAAGGATAAATTTGAGAAATTGGGAAAGGGGTATTGCATTTGACTTACAGGACCAGTCTTGCCTCAATAGTTACCCCTTTCTTAGGATTGCAAGGCCTTGTTTCTTTGTTTCTTTGTTGTTGTTGCTGTTGTTGTTGTTTTGTTTTTTTGTTTAGCTGAGTCTAACAAGAAAAAGCATAGCTGGGTGATTGTGATGTGGGAGTGGCCGCCTGTGGTAGATAAAATTGTACATGTATGATCCTGGTGTGCTCCAGTCCAGGCCAGGGAAATGACTCTTCTCTTCCGTGAAGCAAGTCCAGGCTCCGGGTTCAGCATAGCTTCCCAGACAAAAGCTATCTTCTGGGATCTTTGGGTCACCAGTCACCTTGTTTCTCCTCCAGAGGTCTGCTTCTCTTCTTCCACATCCTTCCTGGCCTACTAACAAGAACCTTCTCAGGCTTGTTAGCTTCAAGCCCTTGGGATCCCCAACCAGATTTCCTTCTGGATGACTGATTCTTCAGAGCTCAGCCAGGCCAAGATTTCTCAGGGGTCTGGGACTGCTTCCAAAGAGTCCACTTGGGAAGAGACTAGAACACAGGGCAGGTGGGGTGGTCATTTTTAGTTCCAGATCATTAAAGTAGGGCACTGGGGTTACAGAAATCTGCCAGGGTGGGGTGGGGGTTGGGGGTGGTTAGGAGCTCAAGTTGGTCCCCAAGAGTCTCAGAAGGACTTCCCGGATCTGGGAACACCTGGCCCTTCTCCAACCCCTGAAAAGTGCATGGCTTCACAGAGGGCCAAGTCACTGGGGCTTTAGTCTAAAGACATTGCTTTACTTCATCTTGTGGGTGGTGGAGACTGCCCAATGAATACAGGTTGATTCCCTATGACCCAAACTTGAGCAGGGAAGGGGGACACTTCAGGAGGTATGCTTGGAGTAAAAGAAAGGGAGTGCACAGCCAAAGCTTAGTGAACAATGCCACTCTCATCCTGATCCTGCACTGAGGGATAAAACTGTCTGTCCAATACAGGTAGCAGGGGTCAGGATGAGAGTGAAGTGAGTGCTGGGTCGTTCCAGCCTCTCATCTAAACCTAAACTCGCAAAGCCTGGGCCTTTTGAGTGAGGGGAAAGGAGTTTGGATCTCAGTGAGGTCAATGAAGAGAGGCCTGAGTCAACTTTTCAGTCCCAAGCCACCCACTACGTCTAGACCTTGGCGCAGGTTTTCCAGCCAGAGCCAGGCGCAGTGCTCTGGGATCAATATCTGATTTGAGGAGAATGCCTTCTTTTCCAGATGTGGGACTCACAAACCTCAGGAACTCACCCTTCCCGTTCCTCTGCCCACAACCCCATTCTCTCTAGAGGTGCGCACAGACTCTTTGGGGTCCTTCCTTGCCACACTTTTGGTCAAGTTACTGTTATTGCTTTAAACTGGCCTAGCCTCGCTCCCAACTCACTTTTGGAGATTGTATTTTGAGAGTTGAGGAGGATGCCTATCACTCAGGCGGTGATGTATGGCAAACGAGCCACATCCGATTCAATTAAACGTCTTGCTGAAAAGAGCTGCGAGCGAGGGTCCTGGGAGCGCTGTTAAGTGAATTGGCTGGCCTGCCGGCTTGCGATGACAGTTTGAAAGATTAGTTGTGAGCCGTCGCCTGAAATATTACCGTTTAATGGGGGACATCGAGGCTGTATCCGGGATCCCTGTTTTTTTTTTTTTTTAAGATAGTTCTGGAAGGAAAAAAAATCAGCATTTCCGTCGCAAATTAAGGTGGCAAAGATTTATTATATATTTTTCTGATACCAGGGCTCGCAGAACTGATGGATCTGTGGTCAGGAGTCATGAAAACGGAAGGAAACCAACCCTTCTTATTTGGACAAAAATCAGTGACTTTTCCACCCCCTGCAACCCTTCACGAATCCGGCAATATTTTATCTTGGTTGCAGAAAAGGCTCCCGCCTTTCTTCCTGGGGAGAGGAAGCATAATAAAATGGGTGACATATTCCAAACAGCAGTTGGGATTACCCTGGCTGGTTTCTGTAGAGAAATGTCCCAAAGAGATTTCCAACTTTGCTTTTCAATCCTCGTGTTTCCAAGGAACAGCTATATATAATAGTTTTTTCTTTAAGTAGAAATTTTAATGGTTGGGGACAGGGTGTCCAGAAACTTGATTCTCCTGCCCCAAACAGGGGCGGGCACACGCATTTGGCTCCTTGGGGTGGTGGGCCCAAGCTGCCACTCTAGGCCGCACTCTGACAGACCTAACTGGACAAACAAACAGCCTTTAGCCAGACAAAGGATCCTGCCTGGAGAAGAGCAAAAGAATCTGCACATCTTTTCTTTGCCTTTTAAAGACTTGGTGCTTTCAAATTCCAGGGGAGCTCCAGCGCCGCCCGGTTCTGCGGTAAATAAATTCTTATTAATTGAAAAGCGATTGGCGTAGCCTGAGCCAACCCTCCCTTTTCTTGCAATCAGGAGCGCCGGCCCGCGCAAGGTATATATGATTAATTGAAAGATAAGCTGGAACTATCACCCGGAATGTCATTAATGCGCCGGGGAGACGTCCTTTGGAGACAGGCGGCGTTATCCGCGGCTTTATCTTCAACAACGCCTCGCTCCCGGCCCGCGCCGGGGAAGCGGATGGGGGTTTCTGTCTGGGACGCTCGCTCCGTGTTTATATTTTGGGAAGAATCGCAACTCGTGGGAGTCCCCGGCGGGCCCCCTGATAAATGAACATTAGCACTTTTTCGGACTACTGTATCAACAAAGGGGCTGCGGCGCGGCAATAATTGGCGAGAAAGCAAACAGTGGGCCGAGAGCGCGACTCTGCTCTTCGTCCGGCTGATGGATGAGCCAAGGCGGCTGCGCCCGGGCCCTGCGCCCGCCCGCCGGAGGCCTTCCTGCCTGCCTCGGACAGGGGTGCGGACGGGGATCCGCGGGGTCCCGGAGGTGGAGGGTGAGGGGCTCCAGCCCAAGCCAAGCCAGCCTCACTTAGCTCAGCCTGGGTAACCCCCTCACACACCCACCCCAGCGCTCTTTTAAGCAGGTCGTGGATCCCGTAATCCTCAGAGTTCGAGCCGAGCTTGGCTCAGAAAAGTGGAGTGACTTGTTCAAGGTCACACAGACGGGGACAGCGGGATGTCGGGATTTCAACCCAGGACTGACTCAGAGCTGGGAGTGTTGTGAAGTGTCAAGAAGGTGCGAAAGCAAGACAGCCCCGCCCAGAAAAGAGCACCGGGGATGGTGGCGGTGGTGGCGAGCCCCAAGAGAATTATTCAAAAAGGAAAGAGAAAGAGAGAAAAGGAAGGGGGGGTGGTGCAGCTCAATCCCTCCCCATCTTCTTTGAGAGAAGCTTTAAAATATAATTCACTCACTATACAACTCACCCATTTATATGATGGGATGATTTTTATTATACTCACAGGAGCTGCGCCACCACTATCACAATCTATTTTAGAATATTTAGTCACTCCTAAAAGAAAGCTGAAATCTTTACTCCCTAACCCCACTACCCCCATCTTCCTAGCCCTCACCACCACCGCTAATCTACTTCCTACCTCTATGGCTTTGCTTCTCCTGGGTATTTTATACAAAACGGAGTCATAGAATAGGTAACCTTCGTGTCTTCATCTTTCACTTTAGCATACTGGTTTCAAGGTCCACTCACGTTCTAGCATTTATCAATACACAGTTCTTTTTAATGGCCGGATCATATTCTGCTGTAAAGGAAATCCCACCTTTGTTTATGCATCAGTTGGTTGATATTTGGGCTGTGTTCACCTTTTGGCTATTACAAATGACCCCCGGCCTAATTTTACCTTCTAGTCTGAACCTGCAGGGACCTGGGAAAACCTTTTCTTCTCTTCACTTTCGAAACCAACCTCATGTTCCCCTCAAGGCTGGCGTCATGGAGAGTAACCTGTGCAGTCACACTGCTTATGTTCTGATCTTGCTCCCCTGAAATTTTCACTTTTTATAACAATACCCCAGATTTTCATTTTCTGCTGAGCCCACAAATTATGTATCCCATCCTGCTTTCTAGGTCATCTGAGCACAGCCTTAGAAATGCCAACTCCATGTACCCAAGGTCCTCTCTCAAGTCTTGTAAAATTGCTCAGTCATAAGAGGGTCCTAGAGCCATAGAAGGCAAGGGCAGATCCACCTGACTGATGGAGGGTGTGTGTGTGTGTGTGTGTGTGTAGAAGATAAGGGTAGATCCAGATTTCCACTCAGCTTCCAGTCTCCTCCCTATTGGGCCTGATTTCCACCAGTGTTCACCCACACTGGCTGGGTACCCACCAAGCACATGAGCATGCACAGCCCCTCAGAGCTCTGAAGGAGCTGGAAAGAAAGAGTGTTGGCTTCTGAGCCTGGCTGGTTTGGTTTTGCCTTTCTCACCAACTGGTTGACCTTGAGTATCTCCTGGCCCCAGCTCTGGGTGTTTCTCCTTTGGGGCATTGGTGTATCTAAGGTCTTTCCAGCTGTGCTGTGCTGGGGAAACATCCCAGGCTGGTGCTGATCTCACCTGAGCAGTGAAGTATGTGGAGTGTGGGTGGTTTCTAGCCCCTGATGTAAAACTGGCTAAAACAAGAAATAGCCCCCTGAACATTGTCTGTAGGCATGGAAATGGACAAATGTATTCAATTCTACAGAGATTAATTTTTCCCATTTTTACATATATATAAAATCTTTCCTTCCAATTACTTTCTTATCCCATTAATGCCTTCTCCATTAATCGCCATCGTACATACATGCCTATTCTTTCTTTTGTTGTTTCTCTTTCTTTTTTCTCCTTTTTTTTTTTTTTTTTTTTTTGGCCTGTTGAGCTGTTAGGGTTGCTTGCATGATCATGAGTGGAAGGTCATGTACTGTGGAAATGGACAATTTATCAGGAGCTACACCACTAATGAATCTGACTCCCCTCTCCTAGTGACCATTAGCTGCCATTATCTATTCTGAGAGGTGAGGGGTCCCTGGCCCCTCCCCCATCTGCGGTGGTGCATTGACAGGCTCAGGCTTATGCAGGAAACCACAGCTGCTGTGAGCTCATGAGTGCAACAGTCATGGTAAGGCGTCTATCCAGAGGACAGTGTTTCATAGCCCTCCTCCCCATCCTCCTGCTCTTACACATTCTTTTTGCCCCTTCTTCCAAGAGCTTCCCTGAACCTTGGAGAGTGTGGTCTAGATGTTCTGGTTGAGGCTGAGAGCATCATGGAGTGCTCAGCCTCAACCAGGCGATTTTGCCTGCTGTGCATCCGTACATTGACCATTGCTCATTCGTAATCAGGAACTTTTGTGATCAAGGCTTCAAACTGTCCTAGTCTCGCATAGACTAAAATTTCAACCTAAAAAAATGAAACATCAAAATGTTGTGCCTGATATAATTTTGGAATGTTTGCATATTTTAGAGGGTAGATGAGAAGAAAGATAGAGAAATCACATAAGATAGCATAAAAACTTTTTCATAGCAAAAAATTACCATAAATAGAATTAAAGAGCAAACCCAGAGAGGAAATGCAGGAAATACACAGTAAAATGAATTTTCATAATAAAGAGAGGATTGTGGTAAATTAATAAGAAAATGGCTCAACAAAATAATTGAAAAATTGACCAAGACAAACAGAACCTTGTTGGAAAAAAACTGGGGGGGGTAGTAAAGGGAAAATAAATAAAAATAAAGAAATACAAATTAAACAAAGAGGCAAAAGCTTTTATGTACTGGGTTGACAAGGTCAAGAAGTTTGATATACTTATCTTCCCAATAAATCAGTAAATAAATAAACAAAATAAAGTTGAGCAAAATTAGAAAAAAAAATCCACACATCTATTTGGAGCAGGGACATGGCAGAGGGTTTGTGTAGCATCCTTCAGGCCTTGGGCTGATTTGACAGTGACCCTGCTTAGTCATCTTCTGTGTTGTTGAGAGAGATGGGGCTTGGTTACACTGCTCAGGAGCCATCTGGTACTGTCAACATGTAAAAAGTACAAGCCATTTGGACAGATAGTTTCAGTTTTTGGATTGTATTCTGCAGGTATGCCCACATGTGTGCAAACAAAAAGTTTTCCTTATGGTTTAATGTTTTTAAATATTGAAATTTTTTTTAAACTCAGTTTCTTAATCTGAGAGAACTGGTTAAAATTTGTACATGAACAGAATACACTATCAGCTGACATAAAGAAGAATTAGTTATATTTATATGTAGTCTTATGAATATACTTTGGGACACATTGGAAACAAATAATTAAAAATTGGGGCACTTCTTCCTTCCTCCTTCTCTTCCTCCTTCCTTCCTTCTTTCCTTCCTTCCTTCCTTCCTTCCTTCTTTCCTTTTTTCTTTCCGTTGCTGGGGATTGAGCCAGAGCCTTGTGCATGGTAGGCAAGTGCTTTACCTCTGACCTATGCTACTAGTTTTCAGTTGTTTTGTTTTGTTTTGTTTTGAGCAGGGGTCTCATGTGGGCCAGACTGCCTTCAAACTTATTTTGTAGCCCAGACTGGCCTTGAACTCGTAGCAATCCTTCTGACCCAGCTTTTCCAAGAGCTGAGATTATAAGCATGAGCCACCATGTGTAGTTTATGGATTATTTTAAAAGGATGAAGAAAACGTTAAAGGAAGCTTCTAGGAAGAAAACATTACACTTTACATACACATTACACTTTAAAATATTGAATTTATTTGCAAGGACACAGAGAGAAAGAGGATGAATGGGTGCACCAGGGCCTCCAGCCACTGCAAATGAACTCCAGATACATGCACCACTTTGGGCATCTGGCTTTACATGGGTACTGGGGAGTCGAACCTGGGTCATTAGGTATGGCAGGCAAGCACCTTAACAGCTGAACCATCTCTGTAGCCCCACATTACAATTTTCAAAAGGGTCTTTAATAATATTTATTTAATTGAGAGAGGGGGGCAGAAAGGGGAGAGGGAGAGAGAGAGAGAGAGAGAAGCACACATGGGCATGCCAAGGCCTTTTGTCACTGCAAACAACTCCAGACACTTGTGATACTTTGTGCTTTATGTGGGTATTGGGGAATTGAACCAGGGCTGGCAGGTTTAACAAGCAAGTACCTTTAACTGCTAAGCCATCTCCCCAGCTCCTACACTTATTTTGGGGACTTTCTTTTTCTTTTTTATTTTCTTTTCTCCTTTCTTTTCTTTTCTTTTCTTTTTTACTTTTAGAGCTGTGGAAATATCTAGTCCAGAATCCCAGTTAAAAATCCATGTTAAAACACAACTTTCTGGGCCTTTTTGGCATCCTGGAATTTTAAAATCAAAGATGCATGCAGTTTGTGGCTGACAGCCCCAAGAGACCGTCCAACTAGATCTCCATAAAGGGGTAGAAACCCCCAGTGGCAGGAGAGAGCTGGGCAGGGCTGTCAGGAGAGCCTCAGAGAGGGGTGTTGATCTGGAAACAGGATTTCAAAGGGCCCCAGAGAAGTTGCCCTCCACCTTCTCTCTGATGAGTGCTTTGGTTCATGTGGAGGCAGGCCCCAGCCTTGCGGGGGGGGGGTGTCACTGGAATACAACTCCCCCCTACATTAATCAATGCACTAAGGAGGCTGGTCCCAATGGGGTTTGAGTGAGAAGATGAGGTTAGCCTACAGGTGCGGTCACCCCATGCAGGCATGGCCCCAGCCAAGCAAAGGGTTTGGCAGTTCCTAGCTTTCCTGATGCCCAGTCTTAGTCCTACTGTCCAGGCTTCTCCAGAAGCCCAGTGTCTAGGTGCTTCTCTGACACAATCCGGAACCCCAAGCAGAGCTGGGATATACTGACAGGGTTGAGGAGCACTTCCTATTTGGGGTTCAGGGAGAAGAAAAGGGAAATATTTCACACTTGCTCTTCCCAGATACAGTGAGGACCCTTGTGGCCACCTGTCCCAGACTCTTTGCCAGCCACACAGGGACAACAGCCAGCTCTCTTACCTCCCCCCACCCCAGGAGAGACCTGTGTGCCAGGAGCATGCCCTCTGGCCTTCCCCAGTAGAGAAGCCTTCAGCCTGAGAAAGTCAGACTCTGCTTGCTGGAGGCCTGACAGTGGTTGCTGGGACTTCCACCATGCTGCCCTGGCAGCATTATTCTACTCTGCCAGAGCAGATGATAACCACACATGCACACATGACCACCCGGAAAACTGTTGGTGCTCCTTTCTTGTTCACGGTAAACACATGAGTAAAAAGAGTAAAAACTAAAGAAAAGAGCTGAATGCTAACGTCTCTTTCCAAAGAATTTTGTGGCCTTGGGCATTTTTTTTAAATACAAATTTTCTTAAATTCCTACAATGTAAGTTTATTTTCTTTGTAAGGTTTCTTTACAAAAGATGTAGTCGCATTAATGGTTAGGTGAATGATATCATAATTTCGTATAAATCTTGAATGGTAAAAACTGAACAATAGATAGAATACAAAACAGGAGAAAGGAAGAGCATGTCTGTCACCGTCAGCTCCCAGTTACCTTACTCAAAGGCTTATTTTGAATTTTTGTTTGTTTCTTCTGAGCTGGGGGTTGAACTCAAGGATTCTTGTGTACTTGGCAAGTGCCACTTTTCCAAGCCACCTTATTGAAGTATAAATGTACCTGGAGCAAAACTAACAGAGATTAAGCAGCAGTTCCACGAGGCTGGACCCATGGATAAGCTTGTGGACAGACCATAATGATCAAGATAAGAGAACTGTGACATCATCTCAAAAGACTCCCCCCCCCCCATTTCTTTCCAGGTAATCCGCATGGAGACTGTCAGATTTATTTATTTGTATTTGTTTGTTGCAAATTTGCCATCTTGTAGGACGTATCGCCACCAGCCACCGAAGATCTGAGGCTGCCTTTGCTGTTTTTGCTGGTGCCAGGTTTTTGTCTCCGTGTCTTGGTTGTGGCCGCTTTTCTCATGCGTTGGTGGTGGTGGGGGGGAATGTGTTTCCAAAATCGCGTTTCTCTTTGGTCTTTGGGTACGACCGGCTTTAAAATTCACCTGAAGGCTTGCTAGAACCGAGGGAGCGGCCGCTTTCTGGCTTCGCGTTAATTTCGCCTCATTTCCCAGCTCAGGGCTCGGCTAGCGCCCGCGACCTTCCTCCCCAGCTGCCCCGACGGCTGCAGGCCCCCGGCAGCCAACACCATCCCGGGGGAGAAGGAGACTAAGGTTTCAGCTCCTCGGGATCTCTTCGCAGGAGGCTGGCACCATTTCGGGGAAGATGTTTTCAGGACTAGTCTGCATCTGCGCGGGCGGTGGACCTCACGACCCTCCGGCTTTGGGCAGTATTTTCGTAGTGGGCGCTCAGGTGAGTGATGGACCCGAAGTTCGGTGGGCTCCGCCGGGCGTTACAGCCGGCGCGGCGGGATGCGGTTCCAGCATCCTCTCGAGGAGAGATGGACAGTCCACTTCGCGGCGGCCTCCAGCCTCTGCTCACGGGTTTGCTGTGGTCCGCGTTGAATCCAGGCTGGAATTGGCCGGTCCAGAGTCGCCGCCCTTCCTCCGTTCGCATCTTCGTTCCTTCCAGGTCTTCCAAACGTGGTGCAAAAATTCCCGGCGCTGGGGCTCGCATATTGTGAACTGGTACAAGGGCCTATGGACACCCGGGGAAGGAAAAGCCCCTTGATTGCATACGGTTCATCAGAGTCTATTAAAAGTCTCCCCCCGGAGCTCTGGTGCTGGGGAACCTGGAGTCCAGCAAGTTGGGGTCGGGGGGTCGGGAGCAAACCCGGGATCCTCAGCGACCCTGGCGGAGAGCATCCTGTCTCCGGACAAATCGGCCACCCGCGGGGATGCAGACGCGAACGCGAAAAGTGCGCAGCCTGAAGGGTTTTGCTGACACACACCACGCTTTAAGAGCCCGCAGGCCTTGGAGCCTTAAAAGGGACACAACGGGGGCCATTTACGTTTGGGACACGTTATCTCGTGGAATTCAGTGGCCCTCAGCGACCGCGTTCCTCAAGTGCGAGGCCACCTTTGGGCTGTGTGTGCTACGAGGAAACAATTTTAAGAGCATAGAGACGGGTCACAGAGTGAAGTGGCCCTGAATCCTGCAGCCCTTGGATCCTGCTGTCCCCCCTCCTCTCCCCCCCAGCCTAGCTGCAGGAGCTCCCCACCGTGTGAACGCTTCCTAGGTCTCGCCGAGCCCAATTTGGACGTCGCCTTTGCAGACCCCCTGTTGTGTGGCCTTGTATCTTTTAGGTAGGGGACCATCACTTGTCTCTCGGCAAGAAGCTTTCCTCTGGGGAAAGATAAAGTAATCGATAGGGTCTTTTAAATAGCTCCGCGTTTCCTGTCCAACGGGGAGTATCAGCGCTGCACCAAATCTGCTCTGGTATGTCATCTTATCTCCTTGTCCCCGCTGTTGTCCCCAAACGCTGCCTGTCAAGGGAGACGCCACCCGCATTAGGACCCAGACTGGGGCCCTTCCGCTCGGGGTCAACCGTTGCTGCCTTCTCTGGGGGCTCAGATAGCTCTTTGGGGTCCTTGGAGGGTAGGGAGGAGAGGTGGCAGCGGGGGCGAGGGTTCTAGGGGCTCCATGGGGGGGGGGTCACAGCGGTGTATGTCTCAGGAGAGGGTGTCTGATCTTTTATTTTAACTTTTTTAATTATGAAAACAAGTTCTCAGGGCTATAGTGCCTGGTGCCTGGGTGGCTATACAGATATCCTTGTTCTTGGAAGACAGCCACGTTTATCCTTGGAAGAGAGATTTTTGGATTTTCAGAAAGTCAGGCTGGGCCCAAGGTTTCCATAACCTGCAGGCAACTTGTATGCTTACAGACCTGGGCAAGGCCCAGGGCCCAGTGGCTGCCCTTAGCCAGCTTTCCTTTCCATGGTGAACCCTAGAAGGAGATGAGCAGCCCAGGTCTTGAGCCATGTTCCCTGGGCACCTCAACCCTCCTGTAGGCCTCTTCATTGTCTAAGCTGCCCTTTCATTTTTCTTCTTCTATATTCAGAAAGAGAGAGAGAGAGAGAAAGAAAGAAAGAAAGAAAGAAAGAAAGAAAGAAAGAAAGAAAGAAAGAAAAAAAGAAAGAAAGAAAAAAAGAAAGAAAGAAAAAAAGAAAGAAAGAAAGAAAAAGGACGAGGAGTTGGGGAAGATAGTGCAGGGTTTAAAAGCACTTGCTTGCAAAGCCTTTAGACCTGGGGTTCAGTTCCCAATTACCCTGGTAAAGCTGGATGGGCATTGGTTTACAGCAACAAGAAACCCTGACATTTGGATGCATGCAGGTGCTCTCACTCATAACCACGCACACATATAAATACATAAGTAAATAAAAAAGGAAAAATAGCCCATAATCATGCATGAACTCAATAGACATGTTGATAACATGGGATGTCCAACTTCCCTTATTTCCAGCTTCATAACGACCTGCGAGGTTGAGGAGATCGGAGCAGGGTGGACTGCTTCTTGGCTTCATTACAGACTTGCTCCCTTCCAAATTGCCCAGGATAATTCTGGATTACAGCAACTGCTGAGAGAGGACCACCCACCAAAACACAGATGGGGTGGGTGGGGGAGAATTCAAGCCATGGGAAAATCTGGCCCATCATTTATCAGAGTCTATTTATTGAAAATAGCAGTTTTTGTAAGAAATAAAGTAGGGACACACATCCACGTTCTCCCTCCTGGTAAGGATGAGGTGTTTCTGAATCTTACTTTTTTAATTAAAAAATTTTTTTATTGACAACTCTGAATCTTCCTTTTTCTCGAGGTCTTTCCTCTCACTGTGCTCCTGTCCATATTATTTCAGCCCCAATTGAAAAAAAGCAAGAGAATTTGGTTCTTAGCCATAGCCAAAAAGAGGTGGGCGACAAAAGTTGGGCTAGCTGTATTTTCTCACATGGTGAGTTCTGTGTCCCTGTGCTGACTGCCTGGCAGGCTGAGAGCTGGACATCTCCAGTCTGTTCTGGGACCAATGATTGAATGGTGTCATTTCTGTCCTCTTGAGATATTCTGGTGTGGTGGCATTGTCTTCTGGCTTCCCTATTCCTCCAGGCAGAATGCTCCATGTTGAATGCATTTGAATTAGTATTTGCTACAAGGATTTCTTTTCTTATTCTTTGAAAATAATCTATTTTATTTATTTACTTATTTGCATGTGTGTATACCGATGTACAGATACACCAAGGTCTCTTGCCACTGCAAACGGATGCCACTATGACTGGGTAATTAAACCCTGCCTGGCTTTGCAAGCAAGCAAACTGTTGAGTCATCTTCCCAGTCCCTATTTTTTAAAACATTATTTATTTGCACGTGCTCGCCACGCACCCGCTATTCCTGGATCTGGATTACTTTGCAAAAGAACATCTGTGTCCTGTTTTATGTGGGTGGCTGGAGAAGCATTGTAAGCAAGCACCTTTTACCTGCTGAGGTATTCCCTCCCCCCCCCCCACTGCCCCAGCCCTCCACCAGCCCAGGATTTCTTTTCTTCTAACAAATGTAGGGTGGGAGATGGAGAGAAATGCAAACAGCCAACGGTGGGTGTTGTGGTGTAGGTCTTCCCTGGATGGAGCTCTCCTGGCAGGTAGCAGTCACATTAGACCTTTCCTTGAGGGCACGGAAGTAGAGAGGTGGGGCTATGTGACCCTAGGCGGGTTCCCCACAGAGTCTCTACGAGATGGTATTTAGCATAAGAAAGTAACTTTCCTAGTTCATGATTGTGATCTTCCAGCCCCCCTCTGAGAGCCAGCAGGTCACAAGCCCCCTCTTTGTTTACCACAGTGACTGTGCAGCCTCTATAGTTTTGAGGGAACTTTGTATTCCCGCACACAAGTGCGTAAAATAAGAAAGTGTACAGACCCATGACTTGCCCTAAACTGAACCCAGATAACTAGCAAGCAAGTTAAGACACAGTACTAGTATCTAGAACCCCCACCCCCACCCCGTCTCAGGGTAGTCACTATTCTGGATTTTTGTTTGTTTTGTTTTGGGAATGTTGTCTAGCTACACAGTCCAGACTACCCTAGAACTCTCAGTCTTCGGTACATCTGTACACTACTACTACTACTATTTTGACTTGAAACATAGATTAATTTAGCTTTTGTTTTCAAGGTAGGGTCTCCCCAGGCTGACTTGGAACTCACTATGTATTCTCAGGGTGGCCTTGAAGTCATGGCACTCCTCCTACCTCTGCCTCCCAAGTGCTGGGATTAAAGGCGTGAGCTATCTCGCCCTGTTTAGTTTAGCTTTTTATTAAAAAATATTTATTTGTGTGCGTGCAAGTGTGTGTGTGTGTGGGGGGGGGTGCCTGCCTGGGTCTCTTGCTGCCTGTGCACATGAATGTCAGATACAAGCTTCACTTTTTGCCTCAGGCTTTACATGCTTGCTGGAACTGAACCCCAGGCAGGCAGGCTTTTTGAGCAAGAGTCTTTAAACACTGAGCCATCTCACTAGCCCCAAATTGCCAAGTTTTGAGCGTCACAGTATATCTCACTGCACAATAGGCAGACCCCATGTCTGATAATACTCATATGTTTGTGAGGCCACCGCTCTTGGAGTTGCTGTGGGTCACTTCCTTCTCGGCGCTGCAGCAGCATCTCATCGCATGAGCGCTTCCAGGTTGAGCATCTAAACAAGGCCAGAAACAGCCTGAACACCAACGTGAATCCACAAGTGGAAAATTCTATGCCAGATCATCTTATGTGCCGCAATAAAAAAAATGTAAGTGCATAGGATGACTTTCAAGACACAAATTAGTTTTGTGTTCAGGCCTGAGTTCTCCGCTTCAGGTGCCCAGTAAAGGTTGCTGATGGACACACAGCAATACACAGGTGATAGCGAGTGCTTGATCCCACATGCGGGACGAAGGATTGAAAATATTAAGAGACCAGGTCTCAGTCTCAGGCTACCCAGGTTGGCCCAAACCAAACAGTCCCCTTGCCTCAGCCTTTTGAATAGCTGGGAAAGAAAGAGAAAGAGAGAGAGAGAGAGAAGGAGGAAGAGAGAGAGAGAGAGGGAGAGAGAGAGAGAAAGGAAGAGAAAGACAGAGAGAGAGAGAGATATTGATTCAGGTTTAGATGGGGCCTTTATAGCTCATCTCCCCCTTTGAGGAACTCGGACTCAGAGACAATCCAGGAGAAACTAAGGGCTATAGCACCTGGAAGCTCAGGCCCGCTGAAGAGAAAGATAAGGATTGGGTAAGCATGCAAACTGGGTGTGGTGGCATAAGCCTATTAAAGTTCAGTACTAGGGAGGTTCAGGCAAGAGGATCAGAAGTTCAAGGTCATCCTTCCCTACATAACAAGTTTGAGGTCAGTAAGTTTGAGCCACATACGATCTTGTCAAAAACAAAAGCAACAAAACAAAACTTCAGCAGCTGGGCTGTCAACTTTGCCCTCTCTGGGGAGCTGGTGCCTGCCGCATCCTTGAGTTGGAGGGAGCACAGACGGGCCCAGGGACCACAAGCATCTTCTCAGGTTTCTGTGGTGAGCGCCCAAGCCCGTCTTTCCTCGGAGTCCAGAGGCTTCTTGTCCCTCCAAGAGCCCCAGCGAGCCACAGGCCGAGTGGCACCAACAGATTTTCCACAACCTCAGGAACATCTGGACAGATCATTAATGGGGCTGCTGGACTCTCTCACCAGCCTGTGGTTCTCACTGTCGTGCATCTAGTCTTGACCTTCTGCCTGGAGAGACTGCCTGGCAGAGAACTGCGGGCCCTCAGCTCAACCCGGGGCCTTTGCTGGTTGTTGGAGGGAAGGGGAGGGAAGGAGGGAAGGAGGAAACACTGCGAGAAAAGAAAGCTAAAGGAATTGGAGAGGAGAGGAGGAGGAGGGAAGCAAATTTTCCAAAGTTTCCAAGTTTGGGAGAGTATATACAGCTTTACAGCCTCCCCTGTGAGAGCTGTTCAAAGATGCAGAAAAGAAAATGTCCCCCTTCTTCCCGCCTCCTCCCCTCTCCCTCCCCTCTCAGACCTCCACCCCTTTCTCCTCCCTCTCCCTCCCACAAAGAGACTGACAGCAGCCAGGTGCCCCGGAAGGAGAATGGACATCAGATTATTAAAGATTATCAGATCATCTGCTTGTTTCCAACTCCAGTGAGCTGGGGAACCTTCCTTTAATCAGTCCACGTGGCTGGGTGGAGGCAGGGACTGTGAGGAGGGAAGAGCCTGTGAGGACCTGTTTCTCAGGAGCTTTGTGCACCAGCCATCTCCTTCCCTCAGTGGTAAAAATGGGCACAGGGAACTGTTTATCTAAGGATACAGGGTTTCAGACAGGAAGGAGGGATGTGTTTTGAGATCTACTGCTCAGCAGTATGTATATGGTATAGGGCCTAATTTATTAACAACACATGAGTGTATTATTACTAAAATTGCTTATATAATAACGCAGTGTGGCAGCATCTCATGCAATATATTATATAATTCAAATGTGTTATAATGATGCATGAATATACTTCAAAAGCAACATTATACATTTCAAAATTATTAAGTTAATTTTTAAATATTCAACTATAAAAGATGATAGATAGCAAAGTGGAAGGTGTGTGAGTTAGCTTGATCTAATCATTTCACATTGTATAGACTTATCAAAATATTACATTGTTGCCTTATACATGTATGCAATTATAATTTTCCAACTAAAATAATATTATTAAACATTAGAAGAGTACCATTACCTCCTTCTCAATGGCTGGGGAAGTTGTTTATGATCCCCATCTAAACTCAAGGTTTAGATGAAACCCTCCAACATGTTCTGAGAGAACAATGCTTATGGAATTTGCTAACCACATGTGTTGTAGTCAGTTCCACATGCTGGGATGACCATCCAAACCAGACACAGTTTATAGGAATGGGTTTATGTCAGCTTACAAATACAGGGCAAGTTCCATCAGTGGTAGAAGCTGCTGACTTCCATATGTCCAAACATAGAGAAAAACTGCAAAGCAGGGCCGGAGAGATGGCTTAGTGGTTTAGGAACTTGCCTGTGAAGCCCAAGGACCCAGGTTCAGTTCCCCAGTACCCAGGTAAGCCAGATGCAAGTGGTGGCGTATGCATCTGGAATTAATTTTCAGTGGCTAGAGGCCCTGGCATGCCCATTTCTCTCCCTCCCTCTCTCTTTATTTCTCTCATAAATAAAAGTAAAATATTTTTTTAAAAACCGCAGCAAGCAAAACACCAGCACACACACATGCACCAGAGCACAAACCTGCTCCCTGTACCTTTGGCAGGAAACAGATCTGCCCCCAAGCACACCTGTGAGGGGGGTACATTCACCACCACACGTGTAAATGAAAATGCTACACTACTGAGAATAGGCCTTTGAAGAAATTGTCCCCCACCTCTTTTTAAAATTTATTCTGGAGATGGACCTGGGGCTTTGAACATGCTAGGAAAGTGTCCTCTCACTGAAGAACATTGCACTTCCAGCCTTTTCCTGCTCCTTTCATCAATGGAATGGACCTTTGATTTATACAAAAAGAAGGAAGAGGGATGGAGAGGTGGCTCAGCTGTTAAGACACTTGCCTGCAATACCTAATGACCAGGGTTCAATTCCCCAGTACCCACATAAAGCCAGATGCACCAAGTAATGCATGTATCTGAAGTTGGAGTTTGCAGTGGCAAGAGGCCTTGTACCCATTCTCTCTCCCTCTCTTTCCTTGCAAATAAATAAATAAATAAAAAATATTTAAAAAGCTGGGTGTGATGGCACACACCTTTAATCCCAGCACTCAGGAGGCAGAGGTAGGAGGATCACTGTGAGTTCAAGGCCACCCTGAGACTACTGAGTGAATGTAGTCTCAGGGTGGCCTCAGCCTGGGCTAGAGCAAGACCCTACCTTGAACCCTCTCTCCCCCCAATTTTTCTTTTTTTAAAAGAAGGAAGAAAACAATGTAAGACCATACATACAAAATTTCACTTTTTTTTTCAAGGTAGGGTCTCGCTCTAGCCCAGGTTGACTTGGAATCCACTATGTAGTCTCAGGGTGGCCTTGAAGTCATGGTGATCCTCTAGTCTCTGCCTTAGGAGTGCTGGGGATTAAAGGTGTATACAACTATGTCCAGCCCCCAAATTTTATTATTATTATTATTATTTTTTTGTTTTTCGAGGTAGAGTCTCACTCTACCCAGGCTGACCTGGAATTCACTCTGTATTCTCAGGGTGGCCTGAAACTCATGGTGATCCTCCTACCTCTACTTCCCTAGTGCTGGGATTAAAAGCGTGCGCCACCACACCTGGCTCCAAAATTTTACTTTTAAGGAAGAGCTTCAACTCAAATTATTAAAAAAAATTTTTTTTTTTGAGGTAGGGTTTTGCTCTAGCTTAGACTGACCTGGAATTCACTATGTAGTCTCAGGATGACCTGAAACTCATGGCAATCCTCCTGCCTTGGGCTTCCAAATGCTGGAATTAAAGATGTGTGCCATCACATCCAGCCTCTAATGATTTTAAAAAATCTGTTTATTTATTTGCCCGTGTGTGTGTGTGTGTGTGTGTTTTCCTCACACATACACATGTGCATGCCAGAGCCCCTAGCTACAAAGGAATACCAGAGGCTTGTACTAGCTTTTGCATCCTGAGCCCATAGGCTTTCCAAGCAAGTGCTTTTACCTCTGAGCCATCTTCCCAGCCAGCCCCCATCGGTTCAGATGTCGTAATGTCCCCACTGAGATGTTGGAATTAGAAGTAAATTGCCTTTCACATTCTCAATAGTAAAGAGCACCTGGCATGGGCTCTACTCCACCAGGGTTTTTAGCTGTGGGGTACTTGGGCATCATTCAGTAAGACGTCATATTCCCGCCTCACCCCCACCATGCTGGAGACCCACTGAGCTACATCCCCAGCCCTCCAGAAGAACTTTCAAAGAAGAAGATGTGGTCTTCTCTCGGTCTGGGGTAGAGAGGAGACAGACTGTGTGGATTTCCTATCTTCTACAAGTCTGCATCGGCAGGTTTGGAGTGAGAAACCGATTCTAGTTAGGCGCTCACTCTCAGCATTGGATGGGCTGGGAGAAAATTATATGCACTAGCTGTTTTTGTGTCCTAGTTTAAGGATCACCTGGAACCTTCCTTGTCCAGGGCAGGGTCTGGTTCTTCTTCAACCACACCTGGTTTGCTTCTTAGTTTTAAACATTTAAGGATGCTATTCTGTTTGTAATGTATGTAAATGATTGTAAAATATGTTTGTAAGGTTTGTAAAGAATGAATATATTCTTTAAAAAATTTAATCAAATACCTTTAATCATTCAACCTTTTTTTTTTTTTTCCTGAGGTAGGGTCTCACTCTAGCCCAGGCTGACCTGGAATTCAAGAATGAATATATTCTTTAAAAAATATTATTTAAACTGGGAGTAGTGGCTCATGTCTTTAATCCTAGCACTCAGGAGGCAGAGACTGGAGGATCACCATGACTTCAAGGCCACCCTGAGACTACGTAGTAGATTCCAGGTCAACCTAGGCTAGAGAATGACCCTACCTAGAAAAACCAACAACAACAACAATAAAAACTTATTTATTTCTGTGAGTGTGTATATGGGTGCACTAGGGTCTCTTGCCTCTGCAAGCGAATGCCCAGCTTTGCGAGGGTGCTGGAAAATCAAACCCAAGCTGGAAGCTTTAACCACTGAGCAATCTCCTGAGCCCCATGAATATATTCCCTTTGTCAACATTTTAAACTCTATGGATCCCTGCATTTGTCTGCTCCACTCCTTTCCCTTGTTCCTTTTTCATGGGGGCCTTTACTCTGTGCAGTCTCAGAATGAGGTGGATATAGCCTTTGATGTGTGGCTGTTGTGCGTGGAGGTTCATGTGAAGAGAAATTGGAGGACTTAGTATGATGAAAAAGGAATGTAAAATGGCTCATGATTAATTTTGAGTTAGTTTGCATAACATTTTGTTTTATGGTGCTAGGTAGGGATTGAATTGAGGGCCCCATGGAAGGTAAAGAAAAGCTGGACCGGCTGAGCGTGGTGGCACATGCCTTTAATCCCAGCAATCTGGGAGGATCACGTGAGTCGAGGCCACCCTGACACTACATAGTGAATTCCAGGTCAGCCTGGACCAGAGTGAGACCCTACCTCGAAAAACCAAAAAAACCCCCCCCCCCCAAAAAAAAAGAATACATAAAATAAATTCCTCTTCATAGAAATGTGATACCAGAAAAAAGTTTTAAAAATTTTAGGGGGCTGGAGAGGTGGCTCAGTGGTTAGGAACTTGCCTGAAAAGCCTAATGACCTGGGTTTGATTCCCCCAGTACCCATGTAAAATCCAGCTGCACAAAGTAGTGCCTGCAGAGGCTGGAGACCTTTGTGTGCCCACCCATTTTTCTCTGTCTCTCTCCTCTACATCTCTCTGTTTGCAAATAAATAAATAAATATTTTATAATAAATATATAATATTTATATAAATATAATAAATAAAATACTATTTATTTGTGAGGAGGGAGAGAGAGAGAGAGAAAATAAGATAAAGAGAGAATGTATGAGAAGGCCAGCTTCCACAAATAACCTTCACATGCATGTACCATTTTGTACATCAGGTTTTACATGGGTACTGGGGACTTTTATGTGGATATTGGGGTTTTTCGTGGGCATTGGATTTGCAGGCTTTGCAAGCAAGCATCTTTAACCACTGAAAATCTCCCCAGCCCAATGCTAGAAAATTTTAATTACATATGCACCTCACATTTTATTTCTTCTTCCTCTCCTCCTCCTCCTTCTTCTTTTTGAGGTAGGGTCTCACTCTAGCCAGGCTGACCTGGCACACAGTCCGTGGTCCCAGGCTGTCTTTGAACTCATAGAGATTCTCTTATCTCTGCCTTTTGAGTGCTGAGATTAAAGGCATGCACCAGGTTTCACATTTTACTTCTATTTAACATTGCTATTCTAGTCACTTCTCTCTCATACACACTCGTGTGTGTGTACATATATGTATATGTACATACATATAAAACCTGTCAATGTACAATTACAAAGAATGTGTGTATATATTTACATATATATATATGCCAATGTGCAATTGCAAAGGAAAGATAACTGGAACTTTTCACTTTGTAATGATTTTCAGTTGACTTCTCCTCACCAATCTGTCTTGAAGGTGTCCCATGTTATGCAGTTAGTTTTTTCAATTATGAATTATTGAGCTTATTTAGGGAGAAATCATAATTTGTGAAGTTTATTTAGGGGAAATTGATATCTAGGACAAGGCTGGGGCAGTTCTGCACACACTGGAAGACTGGACATAGAAGCCCCTTCAAATAACAGAGCAGTGAAGGACTCGGAGATCAGAGATCAATCTGACATATAATCAGGTGAGAGGGTACCCAGAGTATGACACAGATAGAAGGCAAGTGCTCTCCCCTTCCCATCCAGGCTGGTGATGACTAGGCTAGGAGGGCGGTGGGGGAGGGACAGACTCACGTGGGTGTCGAGAACAGGTCACAGGGCAAAAAGGAAGACAGGGGGATTTAGAAGAAACACACATTCATGTGGAAGGTGTAGCATCCTCTCTGAGCCTCCCCGTGGAAGAAAGTGAAGACAGTAAGTGCTGATGGCTTAAGAAGAGGAGAGAGAAAGCACTAAAGCAAAGACCAGGGGGTT
This sequence comes from Orientallactaga bullata, assembly GCA_004027895.1. NCBI lineage: Eukaryota > Metazoa > Chordata > Mammalia > Rodentia > Dipodidae > Orientallactaga > Orientallactaga bullata. The sequence goes on from PVKW010013394.1 coordinate 42,583, forward strand.
CAGATGAGAAATGGGTAATAATCCATGGTTACCTCAAGTTTAGAGAAATCACACAGGTGGCAGGTCCAGAGTTCAGAGGAGACACCTACGTGGCAGATCTACCTTTTTCTTTCATCTGTTTATTTGTTTGAGGCAGAATCTCACCATGTTGCCTAGGCTAGTCTGGAACTCCTGGGCTCAAGTAATCCTGCTCCTTCAGTTTCCATAGTGTTGGGACTATAGGCACACACGATTGCACCCAAGGTTTTTCTTTTAAATGGATGCATAGTATACCATATCAAGTCTACTTTATTAAAACTTTCCTATTGGTGGACATTTGACATGTTTCTGTTATAGTCTGATGAGAAGCATTGAGCTTTGACTTTAAACATCTCTCACATCACTTTGCTTGAAGGGTTAGTAGGATTTTCAGATTCTATCTGAAAAGGTTAGGATATCTATCTATCTATCTATCTATCTATCTATCTATCTATCTATCCCCTATCTATCTATGTATCTATCTATGTATCTATGTATGTATGTATGTATGTATGTATGTATGTATGTATGTATGTATCTATCTATCTATCTATCTATCTATCTATCTATCTATCTATCATATATCTATCATTTATCTAATTTTGCTATACTGAGGATTGAGCCCACGGCCCTGTGCTTGCCAGGCAAGCGCTCTACCCTTGAGCTACAACCTCATCACTTTTGGATGACTATTGTTTATTGTCCCCATGGGCAGTGATTTAGGAGCAGCCAGCTGTACACTGGGGGTTGTCCTGTGCAGATTAGGACAGATGAAGTCATCAGAGCCAGAGAGTTCCAGGATGCATCTTACTTGATGGTTCATGAAGTGAGGCTAGAAGTAAGCCCTTGTCTCAGACCCATGCTGGACGCTGGGCTCCAGGTCCACCCTTTGCACCTGTCTGGTAGTTGATGGGTGTCACAGCTACCTTCTGATTGCTGGGACAAAACACCCAACCAAAAGCCGCTGATGGGAAAAAGGGGGCTTATTTTGACTTACAGCCTTGAGGAGAAGCTTCATCATGGTGGGGAAAGCATGGTACAGGCAGGAAGCTGTCATTTATCTGGATGGAAGGTGTCCCTGAGCAAGCTGAGCTAGCTGGCACTGCCAAGTGGGGCTAATAACCCGCAAGGCCCACCTGCAGCAATACTGCTCCTCCAGCGAGGCTCCGCCTCCCAAATCTCCACCAGCTCGAGACTGAGTACGAGACTTCATCATTAGCACATGAGGTTATGGGAGACATTTTACACTCAAACGACCACAGTTGGTATGAGAATAGTCATCTGAGGCTGGGGGAGGGGATGAGATGGACCCATGTCACCAGAGAGAGAGAGAGATGGCTCCACGAAGGAGATGGCTCCTGGGCTGGAGGCTCTACCTTTGCAGAGAGAATGGACAAGCCGACAGAGGCTGAGGACGTCCTTGACCATTCCTTGCTACCTCGGGGACAGTCTCAGCTGCTGTGACCTGTGGGTGAAAGACCCCAGATCCTGTTACCAGTTCCTCTAGGAAACTTCCACTCTCTGCCTGGCCTCCCTCCTGTGACTAATTTCCGAAATCTCTGTGACTGAGGCTGTACTGGATGAGGTTTCCTACTCTGGGAGGGCTCTGGGTGCCAAACTGGAGTGAGGGCGGGGCGATGGTGGGTGATGACCACGACTCCTGTGCGGTCACATGTCATCCCTCAAGAGCAGAAGCTAAGGCCTCCAGATTGGGTGGCAGCAGCTGGTGGGGTGTTGGGATAATAACCTCACTGATGCCTGGGCAGATAGGCCTCTCTGGTGGTAGGAGACTGCAGAAAGCAGCATAGTCCCTGAGGAAAAGGCCAATGGTCATTGTCTTAGGAGATCTGGGCCTGGCTCTGACGGTTGTCAGCTGCTCCATAAATCTTCCATCAGTTCCATCGGGCCAAAAAGATGTCATCATTCACTCCGGCAGGGAGGAGTAAAAGGTCACTCATGAAACAGCTCTTTTAGTTCTGTCTAAGCCAAAGAGGACAAAAATCTTTAGTGGAAGGGAAATGAGGGTGGAGGCTGAGTTGTTTATACGGAAATAATTTGTGCTCTGGTACTGAGATGAGCGCGTGGAGGATGCCTGTGTGTCCGTAACTGAGGCAGCTGCAACACTGAGTATCACACGGGACCTGAGACTGGAAGATTGGAAGGACTATTAGCTGTCATCCAGCTCACTTGTTTTGAGGCAAAAGAACCCATATTCTCTCTATATATTAAATACAAACTTTAGTTTTAAAAAATTTAGTAATTTGGGCTGTAGAAATGGCTTACAGGTTAAGGAGCTTGCCTGCAATACCTAAAGACCCACGTTTGATTCTCCAGGACCCACGTAAGCCAGATGCACAAGGTGATGCATGCATCTGGAGTTCTTTGCAGTGGCTAGAGACCCTGGATCACCCATTCTCTTTCTCTCTCTGTCTCTCTCCCTCTCTCCCTCTTTCTCTCAAATAAGTAGATACATAATAAATAAATAAATAAATATTTTTTTTTTAAGAAAAGGGGAGGGCTGGAGAGATGGCTTAGAGATTAAGGCAAAGCCAAAGGATCCAGGTTTGATTCCCCAGGACCCACATAAGCCAGATGCATAGGGTGGTGCATACATCTGGGGTTTGTTTGCAGTGGCTGAAGGCACTGGTGCACCCATTCTCTCTCTCTCCATCTGCCTCTCTCTTTCTCTCTCTCAAATAAATAAAATAAGTAAACATTTAAAAAAATTTAAAAAGGGGAAGTAAGCTAATGGCACGCATTCAACTCTCTGCCTCCAGACTGCAGGTTGAATGTGACCAGGTACCAGTGTAAACCCTTTCTCCCTTGAATTGCTTCTTGTCAGGTCTCAGCAATGAGAGAAGTAATGAATCCATGTGGCCTTCTGAGCATCCTCAGCTGCTAGTCACCCATGGTGGGGCAGTTGGATCTCAGTTTGGATCCTGGTATAAATGGAAGGTCTGGAATAAGGATAATTTTTTTAAAACTTTTTTCAGTTTTTTTTTTTTTGGATCTTTCAAAGTAGGGTCTCACTGTAGTTCAGGCTGACCTGGATGAAATTCACTATGTTGTCTCAGACTGCCTTGAACTCACAGAGATCCTCCAACCTCAGCCTCTGGAGTATTGGGATTAAAGCATGTGCTACCACTCCCGGCTAGCACCACCACATCCAGCTTCAAAAAACTTCTTTTTATTGACAACTTCCATAATTATAGACAATAAAACATGATAAATTCCCTCCCCCACTTTCTCCTTCACAAATCTACTCTCCATCATATCCCCCCCCTCTCAATTAGTCTCTCTTTATTTTGATGTCATCATCTTTTCCTCCTATTGTGAGGGTCTTGTGTAGGTAGTTCTAGGCACTGTGAGGTCGTGGATATTGAGACCACTTTATGTCTGGAAGAATTGCATTGTAAGCAGTCCTCCCCTTCCTTTGGCTCTTACATTCTTTTTTTTTCTTTTTGGTTTTTTGAGGTAGGGTCTCACTGTAACCCAGGCTGACCTGGAATTCACTATGTAGTCTCAGGGTGGCCTCAACTTCACAGTGATCCTCCTACTTCTGCCTCTGAGTGCTGAGATTAAAGGTGTGTGCCACCATGCCTGTCTGGCTTTTATATTCTTTCTGCCACCTCTTCTACAATGGACCCCGCGCCTTGGAAGGTGTGATAGAGATGTTTCAGTGCTGAACACTCCTCTGTCACTTCTTCTCAGCACTATGGTGCCTTTGGATCATCCCAGTGGTCACCACCATCTGAAAAGAAAAGCTTCTGTAACTGAAAGTGAGAGTACCAGCACTTGGAAGGCAGAGGTAGGAGGATCTCTGTAAGTTCAAGGCCAGTCTGAGACTACAGAGTGAATTCCAGGTCAGCCTGGGCTAGTGTGAGATCCTACCTTGAAAAACCAATAACAAAACAAAACAAAACAAAACAAAAGGTGAGAGTGGCATTAATATATGGATATGAACATTAAGAAAAGTGCTTACAGGGCACTTTGGTGAGCATAATATATGTATTTAGCTAGACAACAGCAGGCGTTACACCCCTAGGGCTCATGATCTCCCACATCATAGACTTTTGACTAAGTTTTCGGTACCAGGCATGTATTCTCTCCCATGGAGTGGGCCTCCAGTCCAATTAGAGAGGGGTTGGTTTTCCCCATAACAGAAATGCCACTATTTCACCTGTTCTGTCATTTGGCCTGGCTTACAATATCCACTCTTGTTTACTACCACTGATGCCTTCTGTCACTCATAGGGATGCATGCAGCATAGCTTTTTCCAGCTTTCTGTAAGCTACAGAAAGTAGAAAGTTAACAGTTCAGCTCCAGCTTGATTTCTCAGTGACTTTGTAGCCCAAGCATGTGGAGTCTTCAGTAATAGGGTCTTACCATCTATTTCTGGTGGGAAATCAAGAGCCTTGGCAATGGCCTATAATGTTTTTGGGGGTATCTGTGACCTCCCTGGCCAACAACTTCCTGGAAGTATCCCATCCCTGACACTGAAATTTTTCTAGTAACAATCCATGGCTTCTGGGTGCACCATTATCCAAAAAAGTAGGTTTCCATATGGCTCATAACATCTTAAATTTTGATTAATACTCCTCCCACCCTTCCTTTATTCAATCTCTTCCCCTGACCTCGCTTAGGTCATTCCACTCCCAGTAATCTTTTCTTCTACTTACATATATACAATCCCCTTAAGTCCTCCTCTTTCCTCCCTCCCTTATAGTCCCTTTCTAGCTTACTGGCTTCTGCTACCAATTTTTATTCCAACTCACATATAAGTCTAAACATTTGTAGCTAGGATCCACATATGGGAGAGAACAAGAGACATTTGGCTTTCTGGGCCTGGGTTACCTCACTTAATATAATCCTTTCCAGATCCATCAATTTCCCTGCAAATTTCTTTATTTCATTTTTCTTTACCACTGAATAGAACTCACTTACTATAATCCTTTCCAGATCCATCGATTTCCCTGCAAATTTTAGTTTTCTTTACTGCTGAAGAGAACTCCATTGTATAAATGTACCACATCTTCATTATTCATTCATCATTTGAGGGACATGTAGACTGGTTCAATTTCCTAGCTATTGTGAATAGAGTGGCAATAAACATGGATGAGCAATATATCTCTAAGGTAGTGAGAAGAGTCCTTAGTATATATGCCTAGGAGTGGTATAGATGGGTTATATGGTAAATCTATTTTTAATTGTCTCAGGAACCTCCACACTGATTTACACAATGGCTGTACTGGTTTACATTCCCACCAACAGTGTAGAAGGGTTCCTCTTTTTCCACATCCTCACCAGCATTTATTGTCATTTGTCTTCTTGATGATAGCCATTCCGACAGGAGTGAGATGGATTCTCAAAGTCATTTTAATTTGCATTTCCCAGATGGCTAAAAAAGTTTTTAAAAAGTATTTATGGGCTGTAGATATGGTTCATCAGTTAAAGATGCTAACTTGCAAAGCCTGTTGGCTTGAGTTCAGTTCCCCAGTATGTACATAAAGCCATATGCACAAAGTAGCTCATGTATCTGGAGTTCATTTGCAGGAGTAAGAGGTCCTGGTATGCCCAAGCCCATGTATGTTCTCTCTCAAGTAAATGAATGTAAATAAAAATATTTATAGATTTATGTATGTGTGGATAGGCATGCCAGAGTCCCTTGCTATTGCAAATTAAAACCCTCTGGTTTTATGTGGGTGGTTGGGAAATTGAACCTGGGCTGGCAGGCTTTGTAAGCATGCACCTTTAACTGCTGATCCCTCTTCCTAGCCATCCTGCCTCCAAGTTTTTTTTTTTAATTTTTAAATTAAATCTTTTTTAATTTATTTGAGAGAGAGAGAGAGAGAGAGAGAGAGAGGGAAAGAGAGAGAAAGAAGCAGTGAGAGAGAGAGAATGGACAATCTAGAGCCTCTAGCCGCTACAAATGAACTTCAGATGCAGGCACCACCATGTGTATCTGGCTTATGTGGGTACTGGAGAATCAATCCTGGGCCCTTAGGCTTCACAGGCAAGTACCTTAACTGCTAAGCCATCTCTCTAGCCCTCCCCCAAATTCTTAAGTGAGCTCTACTAGTACAGGAGGTACTCTTCATCCCTGGGTTCTGTACCCATGGATTCTGCCCACCTCAGGGTGAAAATATTTGGGAAAAAAAATTGCATCTGTAATGTTTTACAGAAGTTTTCTTTTTCTTTCTTTATTTTTCTAGGTAGGGTTTCACTCTAGTTCAGGCTGACCTGGAACTCACTCTGTAGTCTCAGGCTGTCCTTGAACTCACAGCAGTCCTCCTACCTCTGCCTCCTGCGTGCTGAGATTAAAGGTGTGTGCCATCACACTTGGCCTGAGTTTTTCTTATCATGATTCCCTAAATCGTACAGTACAGCGACTGCTTACATAGTTTTTTGCATTCTGAACCAATCTCCCTGGAAGCCTGTTCACACACACACTCTTTAAGAAAAAAACAACACCCTATTTAACATTATTTTTTCCCACTAATTTTTAAAGATTTGTGGGAAACTAAGCCATTTTAAAAAAATTAATTAATTAATTAATTAATTAATTAATTTACTTATGACGGAGAGAGAAAGGGGCAGATAGAGAGATAGATAAATAATAAGAGAAAGAAAGAGAGAGAGAATGGGTGTGCCAGGGCCTTTAGCCACTGCAAACGAACTCCAGACACATGCACCACTTTGTGCAGTTGGCTTACGTGGGTACTGGGGAATTGAACCTGGGTTCTTTGGCTTCACAGGCAAGTGCCTTAACCACTAAGCCATCCTTCCGGCTGTACTTATTTATTTTAATTAATTAATTTTCAAGGAAAGACAGAATGTGTGTGTGTTTGTAAGTGGGTGCACTAGGGCTTCTAGCCGCTGCAAGAGCACTCCATATGCATGTGCCAGTCTGTGAATCTGGCTTTACATGGACCCTGGGAAACTGAACTTGGGTAGTTAGGCTTTGCAGGCAAGTGCCTTAACCACAGAACCATCTCTCTAGCCCTATTTTAATTTTTTTTAAATTTATTTATTTATTTGTGTGCATATGCACCCCAGGGCCTCTTACCACTGCAATGAACACCAGATGCTTGTGCCACTTTTTGCTTCTGGCTTACATGGGTAGCTTGAGGACTGAACCTGAGCTTACAAGCTTTGTATGCAAGCACTTTTAACTGCTGAGGCATCTTTCCAGCCCCATATTTTTAAGAATATATTTTTAAAAAATTGAGTGTGTGAGTGTAGATATGTCTGCACCGTGGCACACGAGTCCTGGCTTAACTGAAGCCCCCCAAGACTTCTGGCTTTTTAACGCCGGGTTTGAGGATAGAACTTGGGGACTCATGCTTGAACGGGAAGTGCTTTATCTGTCTTCAAGTGGTCTGACCTGAATCTAATCACTGAGCCATGTCAGAAACCCGCATGCAGCCCACATTTCAGCCATACCAAATTACTATCACTGTGAATAAACATTCATAATGTAAAATACCATTTATTGCATACTACTGACATAGTGAAGCTCCTTTGAAAACTAATTTTACCTGGAGAGATGGCTTAGTGGTTAAGGCACTTGCTGGCAAGGCCAAAGGACCCAGGTTGCACATAAAGCCAGATGCACACGTAGCACATGTGTCTGGAGTTCATTTGCAGTGGCTAGGAGGTCCTGGCACGTCCATTCTTTCTCTTCCTCTCTATCTGCCCCCCCTCAAATAAATAAATAAAATAAATTCTTAAAAAAAACCTTTCATTTGTGTGTGTGTGTGTGTGTGTGTGTGTAGGTGCACCAGGCCCTGCAAACCAATACCAGATACTTGTGCCACTTTTTGCATCAGACTTATGTGGATGGTTTGGAAATTGAGCCCGGGCCTTGCAGGCTTTTCAGGCAAGTACCTCTGACCTCTGAGAGCTATCTCCCCAGCCCTGAAGCCCTTTCTTATATAATTATCATGACCATCCTATGAAGAAGGTACCAGTAGTAACTCCATCACAGTCAGATTAGGAATGAGTTGGAATTCTTCCACCAAAACTCAAGTTGACATTCAATCCACATTTAATACTGTGAGGTATTAAGAGGTGGGAGCTTAGAGAGTGGGGAGATACTCAGCAGTTAGAGGTGCTTGCTTGCAGATCCCATGGCCTGGATTCAATTCCCCAGTCACCCATGTCAAGCCAGTCAAGCATTTGTACACACACACACACACACACACACACACACACACAACTCATAACCATGTTCAAATAAATAAATAAAATAAAATAAGAGACAGGTGCTTGAAGAGATGACAGGTTAGGAGGGCTCTGCCTTCATGAGTGGATTAATCTGCTTGTGGGTTACTGGGTTCTCTTGAGAGCAGGTCTGTTATGAAAGC
>PVKW010013395.1:0-50968 GCA_004027895.1 Orientallactaga bullata
AAAGCTTTTTCACTGACAAAAATACTATAACCAAAGCCAGCAGATTACCTACAGAATGGGAGAAAATTTTCACCAGCTATACAACTGACAGAGGCCTGATTTCTAGAATCTACAAAGAACTCCAAAACCTAAAAAACAAATCATCAAACAATCCACTCACAAAGTGGGGCAGAGAACTGCACAGGGAGTTCTCAGAGGATCTTGTTTTTTAATCCAGTCTGCAAACCTGTGCCTTTTGGTTGGGGCATGAGGCCATTGATATTTAGAGTTATTATTGAAAGGAGTATATTTATTCTGGCCATTCTTCTTGTTTTGTAGTTCCTCTGGTTTTCTCTTTACTCTCTTGTATTAACTATTATTTGAGTATGGCTTATTTTTTTCTTGTTTCCTTATGTGTGTGCTTTTCTTTCTCTTCAGCATGGAGGATCCTTTCAAGTATTTTCTGTAGAGCTGCTTTAGTGTTCATATGTTCCTTTAGCCTATTTTTATTTGTGGAATGTCCTTATTTCTCTGTCAATTTGCATGGATAGCTTTGCTGGATAAAGTAATCTTGGTTGGCAGTTGTTATCTTTCAGAACTTGGAATATATCCAAGCCCTTCTTGTTTTTAAACTTTGTGTTGAGTAATCTGCTGAGATCCTGATGGGCTTGCCTTTGTATTGACTTGAACTACTTTCAGTGTATTTTCTTTGGTTTGTGTGTTATGGAGTTTAATTATAATATGACAGTGAGAGTTTCTTTCTGATTTTGTCTGTTTCTCATTCTATAGCCTCCCTATATTTGTATTGGCATCAATTTCCATATTTAGGGGAAGTTTTCTTCTATGATTTTGTTGAAAATACCTGCTATGCCTTCGTAATAAAATTCTCCTTCCACTATGCCCTAAATTCTTTTGTTTGATCTCTTCATTGTGTCCTGAATGTCTTGAAATTCCCATTCATGCCTTCCTATTAGTTTGTCTTTCTTTTTGCTGGTATGTATTACATCTGCCACCTGTTCTTCTATTTAAGATATCCTTTCTCCTCCTTGATCCATTCTACTGGTGAGATTTTTCAACAGTTTTCTATTTAACTACCTCTGTTTTTTCATTTCTAATATTTATGATGGGTAATTTTTCATTATTTCTATTTTCTTGCTCATGTCTTGTATTGACCTCCTTATTTTATTAAGTTGGTTTCTTTGTTCACCTTCAGGGGTTTGTTTTCTCCTTTGATTCCTTTGTTTTATTATTTGATTCCTTTGATTTCTTTGAACATTTATATAATCATTTTTTAAAAATCTTTGTCAACCATTTCATCTAAAACAGTCTCACTAGAGATTATTTCTGAAGGATTTATAATTTTTGGTGGGATTGTATTGTCTTGACTTTTGTGGTTCTTGTATTATAATGTAGAGATTTTTGCATCTCGAGTTAGTTTGATGTTTGGGTTTTCTAATTTTCTACAGTGTTGTTAGCCATGTAAATCCAACTGTACATATTTTCATGGTAGGAATTTAAGGTGCTAACTGTAGCTCTTATATTCCTAGAGAAATAGCAGAAGTAACCCTAGGTGTTGAGTGTTCCTGCTATTCAAGTACTCTATTAGACTGGGTGGAGCAATTTACTGGCAAATTATAAAATTTGGCTGGAGAGATGGCCTAGTGGTTAAGGCACATGCCTATGAAGCCTAAGGACCCAGGTTCAATTCTCCAGGTCCCATGTAAGCCAGATGCACATGGTGGCAAATGCATCTGGAGTTCATTTGCAGTGACTAGAGGCCCTGGTGCACTCATTCTCTCTCTCTCTCTCTCTCTGTCTCTAATAAGTAAATAAATAAGTAAATATTAAAAAATTAACTGAACTATATGCATTTTCAATCAAAACCAGCATAGACTATTTATGCAAGGGTGGGTATTAAAATAAACAGATAATCTAATAAAGCCAAGGCCCCTAAGGGTGTGTGTTGCCCCGCATCTTTAATCCTGTCAACTGAAACGTTGAGATTTCTGGTCTGAAGTGAGTTCCAGGTCAGCTTGGGATCGAGTGAGACTCTGCCCCAATAATGACAGAAAAAAAAAGACACAGGCCCTATAAATCAGGAAGCATAAAAGGCAACAATAGTTAACACCAAAATACAGTTTATTTGAGAATGATAAATCCGAACAAGAATATGTAACACATAACCTGCCCTGATATGCCTGTGTACTGCAGGCCTGTGTACCTGCCTTTGTGTAAGTAGGTCATGTGACCTTTTGGGGTGGCTTCCAATCTCACCAATGCTGAGTGCCCACCTTGTTCTCTCTCTGTGGTATTGTGGATCTGGTCCACTGTGCTGGATGCCATGAAGCAGAGGTTGGGGGGTATATGAGTTCACCAGTGGTTTACAGCACTTGCAATTGGGGTTTGGGAGGCTGTGCAGGATGCATGGAGTTGTACTGGAGCTGCTTAGCTGGTCCTGTCTGTTTTTTCCTTCAGCAGCTGCTCAGCTGGTCCCTGCTGTCTTCCTCTTCAGGTTTCTTGACTTTGTAAGGAGGCTGGTGTGAGTAGAAAATCCCTCCACCTGGTTTCTGCTGCTGCAACTCTGCACCAGCTGGGCAGATGGGCATATGGACTGGGGTCTCCAGCCCCTCAGAAGGATTCTGTCTGGTTTCCTCCTTTCTAGAAGATCTGAGTCTCTCCTGCTTCACTTTTTAGTAGAAGAGTGTATTTTGCCATTTTTCCTGCTTATTTCCATCACTAGGCTGCTTTGATATGGTTACTATGCCACCATCTTACCCAGAAGTCCTTCAAGGCCAGTTTTTAAGGAGACAGGTTAGCAGAGACTTTTGGGATATCTTCAAAGCTGATTGTCCCATCCACAGTTGGAAGTTCAGTGGTCAGAGAGGATCCAATAAATCCATTTTTGCAGCTACCTTCTCATTGCTGTGGAAAACATACAACCAGAGCCTGCACATGGAAGGTGAAGCTTCAAAATAGCTGAAGAAGCTGGCTTATTTGTTCCTACATCTATAGAAGAAAGACAACCACCACCTTAAAGGCTGGACTCAAGATCCATCCATCCCCAGTGTCACAACTCCACCAGCAGGACTCCACCTGCTGAAGACTGAGTAGGAAGCTTAATAAAAAATACCTGAGGGGCTGTAGAGATAGCTTAGCAGCTAAGATGCTTGCATGCAAAGCCTAATGAACCGGGTTGTATTTCCCAATACCCACATAAAGCCAGATGCACATGGTGGTGCCTACATTTGGAGTTTGTTTGCAGTGTTTGGAGGCCCTGGAATGCCCACTCTGTCTGTCTCTCTTTTCTCTATCTCTCTCTGCTTGCAAATAAATAAATGAATAATGAATAAATAAATAAAGTTTAAAAAATACCTGAGGCTATGGAGCCATTTACACTCAAATCACCACATCCATTAACAAGTCAAAGATAATAATGCAAAGCAACTCTATGAGACAGGTAGTTAAATGTTTGGTCTTTATTAAAAAAAAAAAAAAAACATGCTTAGGAAGGCTTTATGGATCATATCTATAATCCCAGCACTGTGGAGGCTAAGATAGGATAATGTAATGAATTTGAGGCCAGCTTGGGCTATAGAGTAAGTTGGATGTCAGCCTGGCTATAGTGATTAAAAGGAGAAAACAAAAATACATATGCTTTTTTCTTTTGTTAGTTCCAATTAATGATGCCATCCTGTCCTCACTACCATCCTCAATTACAGGCTGGTTACTATTCGTTACACAGTTTTCTTCACTTCTTCTGTGCCAATCTTAAAAACACTGCCCATGTTTCATTATGGAAATTAATTCCTTATTCTTCATAAACCCGGATCTTTGCAACAATGAGTAAGTTCTCCCTCCTTGGAATTTCTATTGCACAAGGTCACTTTTCTTTCACCATGGTATTGTCATTTTTTTAAATGTTTTGTAATTTTTAATCTCTCTTTTCAGTGAATTAAATCAGGAAACAAATAACAGATTCATCTCCCTGGCTGGTCTGTGAAGGCATTTCCAGGAAGTTTATTTATTTATTTATTCATTCATTTGTTTGTTTATTTATGAGAGAGAGGAAATACAAAAATAGGCAGGGAGAGAGAGAGAGAAAGGAAGGAAGGAAGGAAGGAAGGAAGGAAGGAAGAAAGAAAGAAAGAAAGAAAGAAAGAAAGAAAGAAAGAAAGAAAGGGCTTAACAGGGCTTCCAGCCACTGCAAATGAACTCCAGATGCATGTGCCCCTTGTGCATCTGGCTTACATGGTTCCTGGGGAGTCAAACCTGGGTCCTTTGGCTTTGCAGTCAAGTGCTTTAACCACTAAGCTATCTCTCCAGCCCATCCAGGAAGTATTAATTGAAAGGGAAGACAATAGCCCAGCCCACTCTAGGATCTGGTATCTATCTATCTATCTATCTATCTATCTATCTACTTATATATTTCTAGAACAAGTACTGCTTTTTGCCTGAGTGCCCTTGCTCCTTGCTGGTGAGTGCATATATCCGGTTGCTACCACCCTTCCCTGACATTATAACTAAACCTCTTTAGCCTTCCAACATGAACTGAAGACAGCTGGCTCTTCAGGCCTTCAGTAATAGATTGTGACTGCTGAGGTATCCATCCTCATGGACTGAGCTGCCTCTAGGTTCTCAGCCTCTCCAGTGTTCAGCCATTTTTGGACTAATGCCAAATCTATATTTCTGAATAGACTCTGGGTATTCCTAACAATATAGGGTGTTTACTTTTATTAATAAATTATACAAATTGTGAATATTGTAAAATGATACTCTGTATTTGATGAAGTGTTGACTCTGTATAAATATCAGGGTCAGTGATAAATCTCTGGTGTACTATTCTTTAGAAAGAAATACCCCCAGGCACTTGTACTTCAGTGTTTTTGAACTTGTACTAACATTTTTCTGCTGGCCAAATTTGCTACATATGAAACCCATTGGCCACTTGAGGATTGACAACTTTTCTACTGCTCCTTGCAAAGAACTTCCCAAGTAAACTGGGATAGATAATCTATGCACCATATGTGCTGTTAAGATAAAGTTGGATATGTACTAATCAAGTGGTTTGCATGAGAAACACAAGGCCTCCAAATATGAAAAAATCTTTTTAATTGTAGTTCTTATGGTAGTCACTCCAAAGAACAAAATTACATTTCTAACTTTCTTTTTATTTTAAAAAAAGGAGTTAAATATCCAAAGCTGAAGTATCTTGGAGCAGAAACACTGTGCCTGTTAAAAAATGTTACATAAACAAGTTAGAAAAGAGTAGGGAGAAGTTTTGTATCTTTCATGTCTACAAAGTCTTCAAATCAGCACTTAGCCTGGAAGAGCGATATTTTTTTTTCTTTGTGAAAATGGTGGAAATATGGATCTTGGGTGGCTCTCTCTCATGGGAACAAAGAAAGCTAACCCTGAATTTCCTTAGCTCAATGCCCTCCATAAGACTGTCTTTATTTAGAAAGCATTCACAGGTGAATATGTTCTTTATCAGCTCTTTTTTTCATTTGAGGAAGCTTCTGGAAAAAGGAATTAGGATTGAATCTGTTAATTTTTAATGCCTTAAAAGCCAGATGTATAGAAACGTTGATCACAAAGGCAAAATATATTTATAAGTGTTTTTGAAAAAACTGTTACTGTAATAATTAGTTTCATAGAATTTTCAAATATTTGTTTTATTACTATAACAAAATAAATATTGACATTGCCATTTGAAACATTTTAAGCTATCCTATAGTTCATACTTTTAGAAATTGGTATAAATATGCAATTTGTTTAATCTGGGATTGAAAGATTAAGAGATTACTTATATCTTTGATTAATCATTGCTAGATATATCTCGTCTCCTTTTTGAATTGTTTTATCTTTTACACTTTTATTGACAATTTTCATGTATGAACATAATGCAATTTGACCTGTTTTATTTATTTTAGATATGAACATATTGAATATATAAACAACACATGTTAGTACCATCCTTTCCCTCCTCCCTGCCCCTTTTCTGACGAGGTCTTCCTCATTGGGGATGTGGGTCAACCCCATAGGGATTGTCAGTTAGGAATTATGGGGACAGCAGTTAGTTATGGAGGAGACAATGTCTCTGTGCAAAATGTCCCAACTTGGAGCTCTAACAATCTTTCTACCCCCCTTCCACAAAATTACCTGAACAATGCTGGGAGCATTTTAAGTATATTTCAGTGATGGGCACTCAGGAGTCTCTGGATCTCTGGTTTGGTAGATGTTGAGTGTCCTCAGTATCTCTCTCCTTTACCCTTGTGCTGATATCAGATTCACTAAGAAAGCAGCACTCTTGCTCATTTCCCCAGTTCCTCTGTTGTTTCAACTGGAGCTGGGGTAGAGTGCACTGGATTGTTTATTACTTCAGGTCCAGCTCCTATCTGAAAAAGAGATGCAGATTCTCTAACAGAGAATGGAGTCAGCACTGGTGAATGGGATAACCATTCTTAATTTAGAGAGAATTTAAAGGGTGTAGACCCTCTTATATGCCAAGATTAGCGGGAACTGGGCAATGGAAAGCAGAATTGTTATCTGGATATGATTCTGACTTGTTTTCCAGTTCCAAAAATGGTGTCCTTTCCACTGAACAAATCTATTAGCCAATCCAAGAGAAGCTGGTTACCCACCATGGCTGTATGACACTATTACACTTGTGTGAGCATCCCGTCAGGATGTTTGCTTCTGAGTCACTTAGACTTTGACTTGCTTGGACAGATGTTGGCCACTCCCTCCCCCTCCCCACAGTGCCCTGGTAGCTCATGCAGCACCTTCCAACACTGGATGGGCTAATTGTCTGGGGACTGGCTCTCTTCTGGATTCCAGCCAGGTTTCTCCATGGTCCATTCCAACAGCATATGGTGTCTTCAGAAGTAGGGTCTTACCATTAACCTCTGGTGGGTAATCAAGTGCTCTGACAGAAGTCTGTCTTGTTTGTTTTGGGAGATATAGTAGGTCTCTCTGATCAACAGCTCATTGTGGATGTAAACCACATCTTGGTTCAAGGGTGTAATTTTACCTTCTTTTGTCCCCGGCCCCTTCCAGTGAACCTCTTCTTTTTTCCTAATGGTCCTTTTTCTATTTTGATATCTTGTTTTTTTATTCTCCCCCATTATCCATGTCAATACCTTAATGATCTCAATATTGTGCAGGTCCTGTGGATGTGACAACAGCCACTATGAGGTTCACTCAGAAATGAGCAGCCACTTTGTGTCTGGACAAGTGTCCCAGATAGAGATGGTTGTTTTAGAGCTGAGCATTCAACATTCACTTATTCTCAGCACTTTGATGACTTTTGATTCTCCCCAGTATTCACTACAATCTGTATAAAGAAACTTTTCCGACTAAAAAAGAGAGTGGCACTATGGATAGATAGATAGATAGATAGATAGATAGATAGTAATTTGATGGGTACAACATATCCATTTAGCCAAACAATATTAGCTTCCTACCTAGAGCTTGTGACCTTCCCAGTCATAGGCTTTTGAGTAGGTTTTCAATAACAGTCATGAATTCCCTTCTGCGGTGTAGGACTCCAATCCATTCAGAGAGCAATACTCCCATAACAACCATGCCACCATACCACTATTGATGTGCACAATGTGCACATCATGCTTTGATGGCAGTTGTATATCATGCAGGGTGGATCTGATGTTGACGACCCTTCTCCCTCAGCCACATGTGTAGTACTTTCCAGCCCTATGACATCTACCCAGCAGAAAGGAAGCTTCTATCTCAGTTCTAGCTAGATTTTACTGACACATGGGTGACTTCAGCAATATGAAATGATTCTTTTTTTTTTTTTGTTTTGTTTTGTTTTCCAAGGTAGGGTGTCACTCTAGCTCAGGCTGACCTGGAAATCACTATGTAGTCTCAGGGTGGCCTCAAACTCATGGCAATCCTCCTACCTCTGCCTCCCGAGTGCTAGGATTAAAGGCATGTGCTATCACGCCCGGCTTGAAATGATTCTTTTATAAACAATCTTCTTCTTTGAGTTACGTTATTAAAATCCTTGCTTCTATGTTGTACGCTTAGGCTGCTAAGAAACTGTTTTACTTAAAAATAGATGTGTATGTCCTTTTCCTCCTTCTCTTCCTCTTTCTCCTTCTTGGCCTCATCCTTTGTCTTTGCAACTTTGCCTTTTCTTTTTTCTCTTTCTTTCTTTTCTTTTCTTTTTTTTCTTTTTTTTTTTTTTTGAGATAGGGTCTCAGTCTGGTCCAGGCTGACCTGGAATTCACTATGTAGTTTCAGTGTGGCCTCGAACTCATGGTGATTCTCCTACCTCTGCCTCCTAAGTGCTGGGACTAAAGTCGTGTGCCACCAAGCCCAGCTTTAACTTTGCTTCTTCTTTAAAGGCATATGAATTAATTAGGAGAAGAACAATATCAAATGAATGCAATGTACAACTTAAAAAATTCACAACTTTTTATCTATTTGTCATATTTTCATCATAATTATAAATGACAACAAATTGAGCAACTGAAGGTTCACAGAGATTGGAGTTTAGGACCTGTGTTTGACTGATGACAGGCTCTATTCTACACACATTGAAAAGAATGTACAAAGATGGCTGAATAACTATCTGGATCCTGTGGATTTCAGAAGAGCCTCCATCCTTCATGGCAGCACTGGTCAGCAAGAGTTCCCTATGACCTGACGCAGCAAGAAAGATGCCACACTCTAATTCCCTCCCGGTGAAATTGATTCAAAGGCTAACATGAATATACACAGTTGGATTCTAAACCAGGAAGGAAGAAGGGACACACAGAGTATCCATTTTTTGCAGCTTTCTCAAGTTTGCACAAAGACATACTAGAGCCAGGTTAAATCAGTGTGAAATGAATTAATCTACAGTGTCAAACATTTTGGTCAGCACTTTTTTCCCCATTTTCTTCAATAACCACCTTGATCCTACTGTGATGCTGATAAACATCAAAATAACTAGGATGTGAAAAACTGGTTATAAATTAAGCTACACTGAGGACCCATGAGAAGAATAACCATAAGATATGTACAGAGAGCTGGAGAGATGGCTTAGCAGTTAAGGTGCTTGCCTGTGAAGCCTAAGGACCCAGGTTGGATTCCCCAGTACCCACATAAGCCAAATGTAACATGATAGCACATGTGTCCTGAGTTCGTTTGCCATGACTAGAGGTTCTGGTATACCCATTCTCTCTCAGTATCTACCTCTCTCTCTTAAATAAACAAATAAATAAAATATCCTTAAGGGATTAAAGAAGTTATATAAAGACATCACAGAAAGATTAGTGTGAACTGAGATAATTAAGTGATCTTCAATGAAAATTTTGTCTGTTCAATAATTTTTTCGTAGAATCTGAATACTCAAAAGGAGAGATCTGGTTGGAATTTGCAAGAGAGCCAGTCCCCAGACAATTAGCTCATCTAGTGCTGGAAGATGCTACATTAGCTACTGGGGGAAAGTTGCCAACATGTGTCCAAGCAACTCAAAGCCTAAGCTACTCAGAAACAAACAACCTGATGTGATGCTCACACTAGTGCAATAGTGGCACACAGCTATGGTGGGTAACCAACTGCTCTTGGATTGGCTAACAGATCTGCTCAGTGGAAAGGAAACTATATCTGGAACTGGGTAATAAGTCAAAATAATATCCAGATAACGATTGTGCTTTCCATTGTCAAGCTCTCACTAATCCTGGCATATAAGAGGGTCTACACCCTTTAAATTCTCTCTAAATTAATAATGATTATCTCATTTAACCAGTGATGACTTCATTCTCCATTGGAGAATCTGATTCTCTTTTTCAGATGGGGAGCTGGACTTGAGGAGATGAACAATCCACTGCACTCCACTCTGGCCCCAGCTGAAACCGCAGAGGAACTGGGGAAATGAGCAAGAGTGTTGCTTTCTTAGTGAATCTGATATCAGCACAAGGGTGAAGGAGACAGATGCTGAGGACACTTAACACCTACTAAACCAGAGATCCAGAGGCTCCTGAGTGCCCTAAAGTAGACTTAAAATGCTCCTAACATGGCTCAGGGAATTTTGCAGAAGAGAGGGCAGAAAGATTGTTAGAGCCAGAAGTTGGGACATTTTGCACAGAGACATTGCCTCTCCCCCATAACTGACTGCTGCTCCCATAATGCATGACCCACAATCCCCATGGGATTGACCTGCATCCCCAATGAGGAAGACCTCTTCAGAAAAGGGGCAGGGAGGAGGGAAAGGATGGTGCCAACATGTGTTGGTTACATATTAAATATGTCCATATCTAATAAATTAAAGTATTTCAGCCTTCTACAATAGAAGGCTTAGCACATACTAGGTAAGTGCTCTACCATTGAGCTGAATCATCAGACTTTTTATTGACTAATTGATTATTGATTGTTTTGAGATAGAGCCTCTCTAAATTGCTCAGACTGGCCTTGAATCTACCTTTCTTAATCACTGGGAGTATGGGCCTGGTCAACAGACTCAACTTTGCAAATGCTTATTAAAACCCCACTTATATGTTTATAGTAAATTATAGTTCTTGTCCTCAAGAAATTAGTAAGATATCAGTATTAAATATTTAACAATATTGTAACACAAATGAAACAGGAAGACAAGATTGGGAGGTATTGAAAAAGGAATTAACTGTCTAGCAGTAACGAAGAGTTGGACAATGTTTATGAAGACAAAAGAATTTATAAATTGCATTTTGGATGTATTGAATATATTTAAACACTTTTTGCATGTATGTATATAAAGTATGTGTGGTGTGGTATGTGTCATATGCATACATGCACATCCAATGTGCAGATGTATGCACTCTGTGAGCATGCATAGGAGGCCAGATGAGAGTTTCAGATGCTCTCCTCTGTCACTCATCAGCATGTTTCTTTGAGATAGTGTCTCTCTCTTAGGCCAGAGATGCCAGCATATTTGGGGGCTGTTCTCAGTTCCCTGCTTATACATGCTCCCCTGTAGGACTGGAGTTATAGATTTGTGTGGCCATGCCTGACTTTTTTAAATGGGTGTTGGAGAATCAAACTTGAATAGTCTCAGGCTGTCTGTATGCTTAAACAATAAGTGTTCTTACCTGCTGAATCATCTACCCAAGCCCTATATTTTTAATTTTACAAAAAATCAATTTAGGAATAATTTGGATTTAATAATATTGCAAATATATCACAGAAACTTCCTATGTACAATTAACTCTGACATAACCATAGTATATTTGTCATTTGTTGGCATGGCTCTTTAGTCTCCTCTTCCTAGATAAATTTTCCTTTTTTTTTTTTTTTTTTTTTTTTTTAGACAAAGTCTCATTCTAGCTCAGGCTTGCCTGAACTCACTTTGTAGCCCAGGCTGTCCTTGAATGCACAGTAATCTTCCTACCTCAGCCTCCTGAGTGCTAGAAATAAAGGCATACACTAGACTGGAGAGATGGCTTAGTAGTTAATGTGCTTGCTTGCTAAGCCAAAGGACTAAGGTTCAATTCCCCAGGACCCACATAAGCCAGCTGCACTAGGTGGCACATGCGTCTGCAGTTTGTTTGCAGTGGCTGAAGGCCCTGGTGTGCCCATTCTCTCTATATATCTGCTTCTTTCTCTCTTGATGTCTCTCTCAAATAAATAAAATGAAAGGCATGTACCACTATGGATAACTCCTATATAAGGTCTGATATAATCTTAAATCTTAAAAAAAAAAAAAAAAAAAAAAACAGGAAAGTTACAAGTACAAAGAATTTTTTCTTTTGAACCATTTTTAAATGAGTCATTGACATCATGGCCCACTACATGCAAGTACTTCTGAGTTATTTCCTAAGATCAAGGTATTTTCCAATATAACCACAATACTTTTCTAATTTTTCCAATAAATGCCTTCAGAGCACAGTAATCCAGGCAAAAGCCACATCTTACACGTAGTCACCATGCCTTTGATAATAGTGTTTGATCAGCCTTTCCTTGATCTATTTCAAGAATCCAGGCCAGTTGGATTGTACAACATTACTCAATTTGAATATGTATAACACTGTCTCATGACTGTAGTCAGGTTATATATCGAATTCAAAAATGTTACAAAGGGCTGGAGGGATTGTTCAGTGGTTAAGGCACCTGCCCATAAAACCTAACTACCTGGGTTCGATTCTCCAGTACCTATGTATAGCCAGATGCACAAAGTGGTGCATGTATCTGGAGTTCATTTGCAGTGGCTAGAGGCCCTGGGCATGCCCATTCTGTGACTCTCTCTTCTCTCTATTTCTCTCTGCTTGCAAATAAATGAATAATAATTTAAAAAAATGTTACAAAGCAATTTGACATTCTTTTCATTGAATCCAATAAAATAGAACATAATTTAGTTTTATATCTCTATTGATAACTTGACTGAAGTGTTATCTAAGAGACTTACCCAATGTAAAATTACTGGTTTTCTTTCTGCTGTGTATAAATATTTTGTGAGGTAACTTCTAAAATTTTATGTTTCTTTTCTACCTTTAGATTTATTCATATATTTATTTATTATAATCATCTTGTAGTGTTCTACTTTTACCTGAGTTATATTGTGTCTTATTTTTACCTAGGTTATATTGTTTCTATCATTATTCATTTGAAAACTATTTACTTAGAATTTGAGTTTCATAAAGAATTACCTGCATCCCCAATGAGGAGGGCCCCTTTGGAAAAGGGGCAGGGATGAGGGAAAGGAAAGGATGGTACCAACATGTGTTGTTCACATACTAAGTATGTCCATAACTAATAAAAATAATTTTAAAAATAATAAAGAAAGAAAGAAATACAAAAAGTAAAAATAAAAGGGAGGTTCTCTATGTATTCTTTGCCTAGTTACATCTTATGTAATTGCATCACAACATCATAACCATAAAAATGACATTACTGTAATATTAAAGTTTATTCACTTTTACATGTTGGCATAGTTCTTTGTAATTTTTATCTTGTGCATTTTTACTAACATGAAATACAGAAAAATTCCATTAACATTGGACCTTGAATTATTTCTTTATGATCACACCCATATTATCTTCACTGTAGTACCACAATCCTAGTCATCACTATTCTGCTTTCAACTGATAAGACTTTGATATTTCCAGAATGTTAAATAGAAGGAATAGTAAAGGATATAATCCCCTTAAGGTTGACATTATGCAGCATACTTCCCTTGAATGGAGCCAGATTGTTCCATCTATCAAAAATTTGTCATTTTTGTTGTTAATAGTGTCTAGTGTGGGTAAGCATTTATTCAGTGCTGTGATTTTAAAGAATATAGATGTACCTCTAACATTCTTATGAGAAATTTTAACACCAAAACGATGATATTGAGAAGTGGCAGCTTTAGAGAGAACTAGGCAATTTGATCTATGGCTCCTGAATGACATCAGTGCCTTTATATAATGATCAAAGGCAGTGCTTTCAGGCCTGTGTAACCTTGTTCCACATGAGGGTGCAGCAGTAGGGGCCAAGAGACCTGTATCAATTAATTTCCCATTGCTGGGACAAAGCACCCAATCAGAAGCAGCTTATGGGAGGAAAGGGTTTAATTCAGCTTTTAGCTCTAGAGATTAGAGAGTCCATCATGGAAAAGGAAAAATGGCAGGAGCATGAAGCAGGTGCCACATGGCCATATCAACAAGAAGGAAGTGGGAAGAGAGAACACCCAGAGGGATTTGGCTGTAACACCTCAAAGTACATCCCCAGTGACACATTGATATTCTTCCTCCAGTAAAGCCCTACCACCTAAAAGATTTACAGCCTTTTCCAAACACTGCCACCAGCTATGGGTTAACTATTCAAACACAAGCCTATGAGGGTCATTTACATTCACACTATTGCAAACCCTACCCAGACCCTGATTCTGCTAGTGCAATGATCCTTACTTAGCAGCTTCCAGAATTGTCAGAAATAAAACTGTGTTGTTTATAAACCACCCAGATTATAGTATTTTGTGATAGCATCCTGAAAAGATTAAGACATTTCCTGAACACGCCAATTTCTCACTATTCCAGTTGCCTTATCTACAATTCATTTCCATTGTCTTGCTTGAATTTTGATGTTACCAGCAGCCAGAATCCCACTTGGGTTTTGACTCTGATGCTGAGATAGAGACGGGCTACTCTGGGTGGAGATCTTCTGCATCGTGCTCTGTGTTCTGCCTCAAGCTTCTGAAACCTCCTTCTCCATAGAGAAGACTTGTCCCTTCCCGTCAGGCTCTTATACCTTGTACTTAGTTGCCACTTGCCTGGTCACCTTCTGCAACCCTCCTGGACTATAAAGATACTAAGTGGTGATAACATTGTTGAAGGCCTTAAATTAAGAAATGATGCTGTATTGCCAGCAACTAGGGTAGGTAATTTGATCATTTTTTAAAATTATTTTATTTATTTTTGGAGAGAGACACAGAGATAGACAGACAGAGAGGGAGAGGGAGATAGATAGAGATGGGTGCGCTAGCAGTCTCTCAGCTGCTGAATGAATGTGAATGAAATCCAGATGTGTGTGCCCCCTTGTGGTCAAGTGCGGCATTGCGCCCTTGCGTCACTTTGCACCTGGCTAAATGTGGGACCTGGAGATTGGAACTGGGTTCTTGGGCTTAGCAGGTGGGCGCCTTAACTGCTAAGCCATCTCTCAAGCCCTTGATCATTTTTATACTTGAGAAAATCAATCACAGTGAAGGATATAAGATATATGGGAAGATAGAATACTATGAGACTAATTCCCTTGAAAATTTACAAACTGGACTGGACCAGAGCTACAATCCAGGACATGAGACATGGGATATGCTCATATTAGCTTATCCTTCCTGGATGTCAATCTATGGCGGAGTAGGTTTGTGAAGGCCTGACTTCACACATGAGAGAACTTTCCTCAAAGTAGCTTCCACTTGTCTTGGCTGTCTGTGGTTGTCTGTCTGCATGCTGTGATTAGAGACTTCTAGTTGTATTATCTGGTTTTGTCCTTCAAGACTGGGAAACTCATAATTGCCCTAAGGCAAACGAGCTTATCTTTTCAGAGGTTATGCATCTTGTAAAGACAGAACCCTACATTGATGATTGTTCCTTGAAAGACCATGTAACCTGGGCCACCTTGCCTCACTTAGTTCATGAAAACAGTGAATGGTCTTCTCAGCTTCACAGAAACTCTTGAAGTTTGCTGAGGCCTTCTTAAAAATTCTCTTCTTGCTTTTACCATTCCCATTTTCCTCATCTCTCATACACTTTGCTTCTTAGTGCATGTCTGAACAAACTTCTTGCTTACAATCTTAGTCTCAAGTCTGTTTCTAAGAATCTGAATTTTAAACACATCTGACCCTAAATGCAAATGTTGGTAATTTTTTGTAATATGGATTGATATCCTTTGTTGTCTTATGTAGGGATGCTATGTAATTTAGAAGTTTTGTTTCTTCCAAACGTGTTTTATTCACCTCCGGAACTAGTTCAGACATAGGGGAGACAGGTTTTTTTTTTTTCTTTTTATGATGGTACCTGATAAAGGCTGAAATAAGCTGCATCCTTTATAGGCAGTACAGGTTTATTGTTTGTCTTTCTCTGAATCATCTTAGATAGCACATAATGAATCACTTCCCATGTGAGGTGTGTATGAATCAGTTCTAAGTGTGGTATTAGACTTCCAGGAAAGTTATGCCTGTCATTGTGGATGCCGTACAAACATGTCTACTTGTAAGAATGTTTCTTTTATGACCTCTTTACACATAAAAGGAAATATTAAAAATTTACCTTTCTTTTTGTTAGTTACCTCCTCTTTTGCTTATTGTTTGTTGGGTCAAAGGAGGAAGAAATAATTCATTTCTATGCAAACTTCCTGAGAAGAGTGTGTAGCATTTGTACTTAGAATTCTATAGGGTTTGTTGTATGAAGTAAACATGTATTAAATAAAGACCAGTAGATAATTACATAAAATCAAACAAGACTCCATAGGAAATCTGCCCGTAGTAGAAAGGGGAGGGGCCCAATAAAAGCCCTCAACATCAATTCATCAAATGTCAACCTCCTGCAAATTAAACTGAGACAAAACAGTTTAGAGTTTGATAGCATTTTTATATAGTAGGGTGATCTATCTAACACTGAGTTAGAAGTTTGATTTGATACAAATCTTTGGATAAGTTCCAAAGACTTAAGATGGAACGCTTAACAAGGGCCTAGCATGCAGTTAACTGTACGGTCACTCTTCCTCTCCGCACTGAGGGGTCGGCTGGCAGTTCTGCTGCTGCTCTCCTCCTTCATGGCTTGGAGAGATTTCCAAGTGTGCGCTGGCTTTCATCTTCATTATTGTTTGTGAGAAGCGTGGCCAGCAGTCTCATTTGCCAGGGACACTCCCAGGGAGGGACTGACCCAGTTTTAGCTCTAGCTCATGTCCTTGGACCACCCCATAGTCTGTAGCAAATCAGGACAGCTGGTTAAAGACCTACCTACCAACACTTGTTTGATGAAAGTGATGTAGTTGATTATTGATTTGTGCTACTTGCGGCCATTTCCCAGTTTGCTATAGAATTTTTCACAACTAAGTGAGTGGAAAAGCAAAGCGTTATAGATCTCTGTCAAATTCATGATCCCACACAAGGAATTGTGATATTGTTAATAATTTCACTTATTTCTGGTGCCCTTGCAATCATCACAGGAAATAATAGAGCTAAAAAGGTTTAGGATTGATCCATTCTGCCTTACTGTGAGCAGAAGAGAAGACAGTTTATGAAGTCTACAAATTAGCAAGCAAGGAGTCAGGAAGCTAGGGAGCAAGGCCCACAGCAAACATGAGTTCAAAGCACTCTATCGTGAAGATGGCTAGCAGCTCACAGCATACTCCTTCACTTTATTTCCTCTTCTAACTTGAAACCACTCACACGGTTTCTGGCAGACTTCCCTCACCTCAGATCTTGTTCGGTTATACATTGGTGTGGCATTAACTGGTAAAATGTATGATGTCTGTGATTTGGCTTGGATGAAGATTAAAGTTGAAAATGGAGACCCACTGCAGCTTCATGGAGGACAATTGCCATTTGGCCTGCACAGGAAGGAGCACACCTACCCATGGTAGGTACTTAGTCTTCTTTGAAGTGACTTGTCTCTGTTCTCAAGGCCTGGCAGTAACAGGTCAGGGTGTATATCGAAGGTAGCACTAACACAAAAGTTAATATACATGACAACAAACAGAAGACACCATAAAAGACAGTATGTAAGTATCATAGAACTTTTCATCAGAAAGCACAGTCTTTGTTAAAATGAAAAAGAGAAAGTGGCACCTCCAATTACTGTCAATCATTGGCTCACAAGTGAGACTGTAAGTTCTAAAAGCTTGACAAAGGAAGGGCGGAAGTCAAAGGGGGAAGTGGTGGGGAGGATAGGATATGGGGAAACCAGAATCAGTAAACAGAACAACTGCATTCTAACTTCAGCTCTTATGTAGGAGTTTGTTGAGAGCAGACTAGTTAACCCTAAGGTGAAATTCTTTCTTTTTTTTTTTTATTGATTCAATGTTTTCTTAGCCTATACATAAAACATAAAAGTTGTTAAAATAATATACACATTATATTTTTAAACCAGGCAACACATATTTATTCTCCTCAAGCATTCTTCATTTCCAAGATGAAACTCATCATAGAGCTGGGAGAGGGTGAATGACGGTAGTAGGCTAAAATATTCAATGTAGAAAAACATCTTCCCCTGTTAGCTGGCTGACACAACCAGTGATCTCTGTTTAAGGTTATAAGCTGAAAAGCTCATGCTTTGAGATTAAATCTGAATAAAGTCATTTACATTTAAAAAATATTTTGAGGTACAACTTTCCATTCCTGAAGTGGGTACCCTCCCTCCCCTGTCTTTAGGCTTGGCGAGATGCAGCTACAAAGTAAGTTTCAAGAAAAAGAAAGGCAAGAAAAGGAAGGAAAAGACAAAGAAGGAAAGAAAAAGAAAGAAGGGAAAAGGCGGAAGTTCCCTGCACTTTATAGATAGTGTGAGATTCGGAGCGCCTGGGTGTTGGGGGGGGGGGGCTGAGGAGGCCACCACTTCCCTGGGGGCTGTGGAGGGGGATGGTTGGTCTTGGAGAGCCTTTCTCGCACTTTTGGGGAACTGGGTAGCCTGCCTGCCTAGCAAGGTACACGTTGAGTTTCTAAAAGACTTGTTTGCGTGAACTCCTCTCCCTCTTCCCAAATCTGGCCCGTGTTAGTCATCGTCAGCTCGGCCCGAACCCACAAGTGTGCGTGTGTGTGCGAGGCTTCAGCCGGCCGCCCCGCCCCGCCCCGGGCCCGCCCCCGGGGGAGAGCCCCGCGGCCGCGCACTCGGGCTTGGCGGAGCTCCAGCAGCCCGGCCACGGCGAGTCAGGGGACCGCCCCGGGCGCCGCCGCTGCAGCCCGGCCCCGGGAAGAAAGTTGGGCCGGGAGGGAAGGGACGAGGGAGGGAGGGAGTGAGTGAGGGAGGGAGGAGCCGCCGCGCGGGGATCTCTCGGCAAGTTTGCGCCCGGGCCGCCGCGTCCCCCTCCGGAACCCCGGGGCCGGTAGCGCAGCGCTCGGCGGCGTCTACAGGTCAGCGCTGGGCGCGGATGGGGCGCTCGAGCTGGTGCCAGGCTGGCGCTGGAGGCTGATCTCGAGGCCCGGGAGAGACTTGTCCCCCGCCCGTGGCCGTGGGCCTTCATTGTCTGCAGCAGCCTCGGGAAGTCGGCGCGGGAGGACGGCATCCATCCAGAGCTCCTGCGGCAGCTGCGGAGACTCCCTTTGTCCTCCTTGGACTTCCCTCTCTCGGTCAGCTTGGGGGTGTCCCCGCCGGCCCAGGCGCACACAGGACCCCCCCCCCCCAGGGAAGTCCCCGGTGACTCCACCTCCTTGGTGTCCTAGCCTTGCAGAGCCCAGGGGGCTGCGAGTGGGAAGGAGACTCAGGGCCCTGGCCACAGGATGGTGGCCGGCTGTTCGCGGGCGCTCAGCCCTGGACGCTGGCTGTTCCCTAGCCTGTGGTTGCTGGCGCTCAGCGGTCCTGGGGGGCTCCTGCACGCCCAGGAACAGCCCTCCTGCAGAAGAGCCTTCGATCTCTACTTCGTCTTGGACAAGTGAGTGCAAAAGCGAAGTCAGGGTCTCCTGTGAGGGTGGCACAGCATTGGCAGGGGCTGGGGGAGGCTCAGATGGGTGTGTGTACTCTGGAGAGGGACGGGAGAAGCTTGCAGTGGGTGCTCTGCTGCTATCTCCTTTCAAAGGGCTTTGGCTGGAAATGGGATGGGGGTCATTGGAGCCCTGGGCTGCATGATTCTCCAGAGTATCCACTACTTGTTAGTCATAGGATCTCTTGGGAATGGGAATGTGACCACCTGAGAGAGTCTGTTTGTCCCAGGGACTCAAATGGGACTCTTTGCTGGTAGCTTGTTCCCTTCACAGCATTCGACACACAGGCTCTCTAAAGTTTGGCTAATTTTGCCCTGTTCACAGTGCTTTCATCGGAGCCAGGAAAAAAAAGTCTTTAATATACCCAATGTGGTTTGCATTTCCTGGGAAAGATGGCTTTTGTTTTTGTTTTGAACAGCTGTGTCTTACTCTAAACAATTGGCAAGCAGGTTGTCCTAGAGATGTGCTGTCTTTCTTTCCTCCGGATGGGCATCGAAATTTGAGTTGAGAACAACTAGTTTGCTTTAAGGGGGAGTAGGGCCGTATCCTCATCCTCACAGTATTACAGAAATGTTTGCATTTCAGCCCCCACGCTTTGTTCTTCTGATTAGTTTAATTTCATTTGTTTTCCAGGTCTGGGAGTGTGGCAAATAACTGGATTGAAATTTACAATTTTGTCCAGCAACTTACAGAGAGATTTGTGAGGTATTTTTCCCCACTTCACTTTTCTTGGCCATGGAGAGGAAGTAGATTAACCTGAAGTGTTTCTATTTTCTGAAATCTTTTGTAGGGAAAACCTTTCCTGAAATGTTGATTTCTTAGTATCTCAAGGTGGCCTTGCACACAAGGCATTATTCAGTCGTTCAGCTGTCCCTGGGAGGTTTATTTCATCTGTATTCCAGAAACTTGGCTCAGATTCTGGGAAAGTATCTTCAAATACTATTCCAAATGTCTTTTCCTTTTCAAAATTTCATCTGTTTTGAGTCTCACTTATGCTTTCTCATAATTTATCACATTAAGAAATAAATTTCATGCTAATCGTATCCATAATATAATTTCAGTTCTGAGCATTCTAAAAGTCCATGTTTAAAAGAAAAAAGTGTTGGAAAACTTCAAATGAACATGTGTTAATAATCCACTACTAGAAAAAGCACTGCGTGTGTGTTTAAGAAATGAGTTGTGTTTACACCATGTGTGGGTGTGTAGTTGGTTTAAAATTTAACTGTTCTATATATACAGTTAGCTTCACTCAGAAACTCTGCTTTCCTCTCCTATAAAAAGCTCAACTGCTATGAAATCTAGCTTACTCTGTTATTTAGAGGTAACTAGGAATTAGTGGCATCTCCTATTTAAAAATAGAAGACTTTAGGATACCATGCTTTTGAAGCTTCTTGTCCCGCCTTTTTTCTTTCTTGAAGGAAAAAAAATACAATGAACAAGTACAAGTTTATCAGGACAATGGAAAGGACACGGATAGGAGCTGTATCATTAAATATTGCTTCTTCCAGTCTTGTCAGCCCAAATGTTTTCTGTAAAACAGGCTTGGATAATCAAAACATTTTGAAAGTCATGTTGCAAGTAACTTCAAACAATCTGTAGAGGCCTAGGCAATCCCTGCTTTCAGTTATTGGCAGCAGTAAAGCTATCCCTATAAAAATGTATGCCTGTCCGTGTTCAATCATTTCCTGCAAAAGAAGCCAAGGATAAGCACTCTTATTCCCGGACAGGGTCTGAGGTAAAGCTGTCTAGGAAAGAAAAATAAACAAGATACTATATCTATAAGTGTCAAAGCAGAAAGGACAGTTGTTTATAAATTTCTGATTTACTCCTAGAACAGGCCAAGTGTGTCATATAATGTGAATCAAAAGCACGGCATCATTTCATTGCAATATTTGAGGGAATGAAGTTGCTATTCCTTTGGTCTAGTTTGTAAGTTGGAACTCTACAGTATGCTATTCTCTGGCTCAAGATTAGTTGTTTAGTTACTAATTATATCATAGCAAATAAATAAAGGATGGCTACTGACAGCATGATGCTTAAAGTATTTCTATGCTTTTAGGATGTTTCTGACCTTCAGCTTGTAGATCTTAGTTTCAAATCTTGGTCACATTTGCATTGAGTTTCCTAGAAACAGTTATGATCCTGTGAGATGAATATTTAAAGCTTGGAACGTAGATTCAAAAGTTGAAAATGCCTAATCAAAAAGTGTCTTCCAAGTTTCTTTAACATGTCCCCTGATACCCTCCAAGCATTCTTGCTTCTAGATGAATTTTGTATGGACTCTTAGCATAGCTGTGGCCATTAAATCAGTCCTAAGTATGGTTAATGGCAATTACTCTGAAGGGTCTCGTCTCTTGCAAGGGGCTGCAAGAGAACACCAAGGGAAGAAGCAGTTTCTATCAGAGAATTTTACATCAGCCTAGAAGTTTTCTTTCTAGTTCTCTCTTTTTAAATACAAAGCCCACTGGGTGTTAGAGGAATGTTTGATAACTGAGAAGCATTGGCTAAATCTAAAAATAACTTAGACAATAATGTTAAGCAGAGTCAGTTTTTCTGCATAAAGAGTTCATTTAAAGGAGGCCTGGACTATTTACTGAGACCAGTTTTAAATGAGACTTCCTAGCTCTATGTCTGCATTGTACCAATGTTTCCTTAAACATGTTTTAACTGCCTTTTTTCTTATTTTGCAGCCCTGAAATGAGATTGTCTTTCATTGTGTTTTCTTCTCAAGCAACCATTATTTTGCCATTAACTGGAGACAGGTTAGTACATTATCATTTCATTGGAGGCGTTTAGTAGAGAGAGTTGAATCTACATTTAGTAGAGATGATTGAGATTTCTCTGTGGTGAGTCAGATCTCTCAGTAGAACCACATATGTGCACTGATAATTTGCATCTCTACAGTAAGGAAACGAAGAGGAGAGGTATGAACAGTATAAGAGAACAGATTATCTGAAAATCAGTATCATTGAAATTGGATGTGGAAAGTACCATGGAGCCCAGGTCCCTGCTTTAGTTGCATATTCACTGTTTTCTACTGTTCTCCCTCTCCTTACTGTAAGCACTTCTGCACTTTTCTTATTGAGATGTAATACATTAGTCAAGGAGGAATTTGAAAGAGAAGAAATGGAGCTATTTGGATCATTTATCAAATTAAGCAGACATACTGGATCTCCAGTCTTTTACTGAGGTCCAATGATGCTGAATATATTAAACTTTATAAGGACACACACACACACACACATGAGAGAGAGAGAGAGAGAGAGAGGGAGAGAGAGAGGAAGAGAGAGAGTGTGTCTCAGTGTTTTTAAAAGGTGTAAATTTTTCTAAGCTGATATGATAGCATTCATGTGACCATTTCTATGCCATTTGATCATATCAGAGCAAGTTAGAAATAGTCAATAACATATTTAAAGAACATTTCCTTTCCATGGAATCAGTTTTTCTTATCAGATTGTGAAGCTGTTATTCCTCATTTTGTTTTACATCATTTAGCATAGTGCATGTAAGATCTTGTGAGAATGAATGAGTCTGCATTGTTTTGAAATCAGAATTCTCCAATGTATAGTTTTAAGCAAGAGAGACTTGTATACTTAATTTTACATATGTGAATTTGAATTCCTGAAAAATAATTGTTAATAGAGGTTTGCTTTTATCTTTTGTAAAAATAATTAAAATTCATTGATACTTATTTCTTGATCTTTTAAGTAAAAAAAAAAAAAAAGTAAAGCATGATGTTTAAAAAGGCTCAACAAAAGAATTTGTTTATAGGTTACTGAATTATTTTGGAACATTGTACATGTATGTTTCTAATTCTTTTGTTAAGATCTGTTTTTCCTGGTGAGGAAATCTCTGTAGGTGTGTGTCCAGCCCAGGACTTCAGTCTTCCTTTTGTGCTTTCCCTCCTTACATGTGTGAGGCTGTCATGCGTGTCAGAGCAACAGTAGTTCCTTGTAACCTGTGGACAGCAGTTTTCTTTGCCCAGTGATGTAATTGTTTTATTTACCTTCATAAAAAGAAAATCTACCACTGGCCAGCTTAGTTTCCAAAGAATCAGGTTTGAATTCAGGCTTATCAAAGGAGAAAAGAACAATTTTAACATCTGTGGCATGCATTTACATAGAAAACCACTTAGCACTCTGCCAGACGCACATAAGAATCAGTAACTGACAGCTACATATATTGTGCCAGCTTCCCTGCCAGGCACTTACATGTGGGTCCTCCCATCACTTTGAAGATGAGATCTAGTTACTGGATTCCCAGATTGAGATTGCCTAGATATAGGCTTAAATCTTTTATCCGGGTTGGAGATTCTTCCTTTATGAGTGGTTAACTCTAGTGGGGAAGAGACTGAAATGGTCAGGAGAAGATGCCTCTCTTTCAAGAGACAGCTTAATGTTGGATTCAAAGAATGACTGGACATGTCTACTTGAATTTAAAAATTCCTCTATGTTGTGTTAGCAAAATTGTCAAGGACAAATTGCACAACCTTTTCATGACTCAAGTTTTCTCACATATGTGGTGATGATGATGACAGTACTTACCTCATAAGGTTGTTGCAAGAATTAAAGGTCATGAATATAGGAAAGAATCTGGTGTCTTAGTATTCATGTGATACAAGCTTTATCATTATTACTTGGAACTAGGGAATACGTAGTATTTAATGACTGGGGCAAAGTCTGCCTATATAAAGGGAATACTGTGTGCCAGGTAGTCTTGCTTGAATAGATTTATAATATCCCAGGAGGGATTTTAATAGTGCTACTTTCCACTTATTTTATACATAACTGCCTTTTTGGTCTCTTCCTACATAGAAATACTTTCAGTTTTAATACATTTCACTATGTGGGGCATGTTGAATTAATATGGCTCAACAGAAAAGTACAGTGTTTCACAATCTTGATTGTATTACTCACACTCTTCAGTACCTCGTAACTGTGAGAAGTAGAACTTCTATGTTTCTTTGGCGTTGCTAAAGGTTTTCAGCAAAGATGAGAGAAGATTGGAAGACAAACAGTACTATATCAGGGGCATGTTTACTGCTATCATAGAAAACATGATAATGATTTCATCATTGTGTCCATTAACATGTAAATTCACAAATAAAATAATCATGGCAGGATAATTTCAGTTATATACTTTATATACCTAGTTTAGTTTTTATTTAATTTTTTTGGTTTATTTTTTACTTATTTATTTGAGAGTGACAGACAGTGAGAGAGAAAAAGGCAGATAGATAGAGAATGGGCACGCCAGGGCCTGCAGCCACTGTAAATTGAACTCCACATGCATGCGCCACCTTGTGCATTGCTTATGTGGGTCTTGGGGAATTGAGCCTTGAACTGGGGTCTTTAGGCTTCACAGGCAAGTGCTTAACCACTAAGCCAAATCTCTAGGCCCCATTTTTTTCTTTAAATAAGCTAAAAAAAAAAAAAAAAAAAGAGCCGGGCGTGGTGGCGCACGCCTTTAATCCCAGCACTC
The DNA here is from genome assembly GCA_004027895.1 of Orientallactaga bullata. NCBI lineage: Eukaryota > Metazoa > Chordata > Mammalia > Rodentia > Dipodidae > Orientallactaga > Orientallactaga bullata. The sequence continues at coordinate 24,554 of PVKW010013395.1, forward strand.
GGGAGGCAGAGGTACGAGGATCGCCGAGAGTTCGAGGCCACCCTGAGACTACATAGTTAATTCCAGGTCAGCCTGGACCAGAGTGAGACCCTACCTTGCAAAACCAAAAAAAAAAAAAATAAATAAATAAAATAAATAATTTAAAGCACTCCTTCCTTTTTCCTCATGTTCCTTTGGTTGGTATCCTCCATGTGTCTGCTATTCCAGTCATTTATTTCCCTTTCTTCCTGCCTGCCTATCTGACTTACACAGTGGAGCTGGGATTCACACAAAGATGAATAATCTAGTGTGTGTGGGTTAGGACATAATTGTATACATAAATAAGTCAGGATTGTATTATCAGGCCAGAGAATAGAAAATATGCCATATGCAAATATACAGCCTCTCAGTATTGGAGAACATGGAGTCAGAACTAATTTTAAGGATATCACTAGTTACCATGTTGCGTAATCAGCGATAGTGATATATCCAATTCTATTCAGTATTATTAAGTGACATTATGGTGATATAGTTGAAAACATTCATGGAACAATTATGATATACAAAGTAGTATGCAGAGTGCTTTCATGCTATTCTCTCCATTTTACAAATTGGGAAACTGAGGATAATAAGTAAAATTATCTATCTCATCTAAGCTTATAGTTTGCAAATGTCAAGCCATGCATTAGGCTTCTTGATTTTCTTTTTAAAAGTTTTAAGCAGATTATACCACTTCTACACGTAAAACAATTTAATGACTTACACAGTATATGCCTCTCCACAGTCTCAAAGCCCTTACCTAAGTGCCGTAGCTAGTCCTGTCCTTCGGTGTGCTGTCCTACAGTCCAGATCAACAGCCCTTCTTCCCATTCCATGGACAAGCCAAGCTTATGCAAACATTAGGATCTTTGCTAGTTCTCTGTTCTGGATGTTTCTTGATGAGTTTGTTCTTACCATATCATCTCTTGGGCTAGAAATGTATAACACGATCTCCAGCACCACAAAACCAACCAGCAAACCCTCCAAACAAACAGGACCAAAGATCAACCAATCAGAATAATCTCATAGGGAACCTCTCCTAAGAAGCCTTGCCTGGCTTTCAAGTCCAAAGCAAGCTCTCTCCTCCTCCCCAGTATCTCCATTATTCTTTACCTTGTCACTTTTTGAAATATTCTGTTAGTTAAATCAATTATGTTCTCCCTCTCACACCCAAGTATAAATCCATATGCATTGACATAAAAATATATCCAAGTTATTTTAAGTGATAAAGCAAGTTGTAGAATACTTGGTTTGAATTTATGCTTTGTAAAACAGAAACAAAAAAATTCCTTAATTGTTTACATGGTGAGTGTGATAAAAACACATGGAAAGACTGCTATTAAAAATGACACTGTCTTAGGCATGAGATTGAACATGGGAAGGGTCATAACAGTTTGAACTTTATGTATTCAAGTTATTTCATTTACTTCATTAAAATGCATTTATTAAAAACATTTTAAAATGCTTAAAGGAAAAGAAAATTTACTAATGTCTTCTGTGGCCATAGGTTGCTAAGCTAGGGTAAGAATGAAATTGAAGGATTGGAAAGAAATAAAACATGCTAGCTAATGATACCTTGGAGGTTCTGGAAGTCTCCTTTATGGTGAACAGAACAAGATGGGAACTTGGATCAAGTAGACATGAGAACTACATCTTAGCTGTGTGACCTTGGGCATGTTCCTTAACCTCTTGAACCCAATTCCTGAGCCAGTTAAAAGGAGATAATTGTTCCCACCATATACTCATGCTGAGATGATTTCGTAAGCAGGCTTAATTAAGCTTGTACCATGTAAGGGATGCACCACACGATTTTCTTTTCTTCTTTGTGTCTATCATCAGTCTGCACGCACCTTGTAATTTTTATAGTTGTGTTTCTTTTGATCTTGTTGTCATGGTGATGATTAGTTCAGAAGGGGGCCAAGGCCAAATTGGAGTTTGAAAGTCACTGGTGTACACTGTCATAGTTTCATCATGATGTGTCAGGATGCTAATGGAAAATTAATGTTTTTTTTTTTTAGTATTTTTTTCAAAATATATTTATTTATTTGTAAGGACAGAGAGAGAGCACACGAGAGAGGGAGGGAGCTAATGGGTATACCAGGACCTCTAGCTGATGCAGACTCCAGACACATGCACCACTTTGTGCATCTGGCTTCAAATGGGCATGGGAAATGAAAGCTGGGTCAGCGAACTAAAATTTACAGAAGTAAGGAGGTCTTGCAGTCAGAGGCAGAGATCAACAGTCAGACCCGAGAGTCACATCCCGTTTGAGCCTGAGCGTGAGCACTTCCACACTGCATAGTTCTGACTCAGGCTGTTCCCCTTCTGTACTTTTCATATTAATAAGAAGTTGTCATACTTCAAAAGTATAGTCATGCTCTGTACTGCTCTGATCTCACAAGCCAGACAACTAAAAGGAGGAAGTGACCATCCTTGGGTCAGTTTTTGAAAAATTCTATTAGGGAAGTAAGTCTTCCTGTTGAAAGATCTGCTTAGACACGCATTTACCAACCTGGGGGGATGTGGCCTGGGCAGCAGCTTGGCTCTGATGATGATATTCAATGAAGAGTTACTCTATGGGTCAGGTCTAGAATATTTGGTACGTTGTGAATCCTGCCTGGGAGACAAACCTGGGAATACAGATGTGGTAAAATGCAGAGGCCAGTTCCAATGCGGCAGCATTGAATGAGGAAATGCAGTAAAGATGCAGAATGCAGCTGGCCTGAACTTCAGGTGTGAGCTGGGTAGTAGAAAATGCAAATTAAATTGGAGAAAACCAGAGTATTTTGTGAACAGATATTTTCAGGTCCAGGGTCACCACTTTGGATTTATTGGTCTAGAATCTACAGCACAGAGAGCTCAGCAGACTAGTGACCTTTGAAGTTATCAATAAGCAAGTTGATATAAATTGGAGCGAGAGCCTGTCAGTTCCTAAGATGGTAGAATATATTTCTCTCTCTCTTTCAAGTCTGGGCTGGGCCGGTAACTGACTGAGTTCAGCCAACAGCATGCAGCAGACATGGAAACCTTCTGTCATATAAAACTTGTGATTACCCTGAGACTTGTGCTGGGGGGAAAACCCAGCCTGCACATGCAAAGAAGAATCAGGAATCTGGTCAGCAGGCCTCTCTGAGTTCCCAGGCAATAACCTGCATCTGCACTGGCTCCAACTTTCCAGCCATGTGCCTGAGCCATTTCAACTTACTCTAGTCTCCAGCTGGCCACTTGTGAAACCTCAGCATTGTCCACTTAGTGCACAATCAATTTGTCTTTACCCTCCTAATTTTGGGGAAGTTTAAGCTCAGCATTTGGAAGGTGGCAAAGACAATGTAATGAGCTTGGGAGCTGAAAGACAACAAGGAGATTGGTAGAAATGACAATAAGGGCTGCAAATACACTGTCACTAGAATTGGAAGCAAAGTGGCCCTTGTGAGTAGTGGTGCAAATGCCTGGTAGAGGTTAGAAAGTTGAGAATGTGTGTCCATAACACACATACACAGACATAGCTAAGGGGATGTGCAAGGAGGTCTACTGAGGATGTCAGTTGACATCTTTCAGCCACCTGTGATGACAAGAGAGGAATGGGAGGAGTTAGAGAGGGAACCACTCTACAAGCAGATGAAGTATAAATAACCAACAATTTCATTGTCTGAAACATGAAACTTGCTTTATCTTTAGTCTCCCTTGACAAAATGCTTTCCCAATTTAAAAAGTGGTGTTAGTAATCAGACTTGGATAGCTGCCTGTAAAATGTGGCATCATAATTTAAGATCAGAATAAGGGGGCACTGAAGGTTACTTGGTTAAGATTTCTGAAGGATTTACGATGGAGCCTTACAGATTTTCCTGTCTAAACAGCAAGACTTACAAGAATCTGAAAGGTGTGCCTCTGGCCAGTTACAGTGTTCCTAAGCATCCTGGGGGTGTGTTTCATCTGATGAGAAAGGAGACTCATTTCCAGAAATTTTGTGCTTGTGACCTTTTGTGTAGTAGAGTGTGTCATAATTTGATACTAAGGGATCTCACAAAATTTCAATTTGGATTAAAAGACAGATATTTCAAAATGAAAGAGACCGTGATCAGGAGAGAGTTTAAAATGTGAACCATAGGAAGAATGACTCAGAAAGTGGGAGACAAAGTCCATCAGTGCACTCTTTGGTAATAATAATGTTAGTTTCACCCAGACTTCTGTGAGCTGCCGGTGTTCATATGTGAGTTTACTCACCCTGGGTACTCCTCCAGGATGAGGAGTATAGGCCCTCTGCTAGAGTTGGTTCAGGGGCTCTGCTGGGGCTGTTTCCTTTATGCTTGTGGCTCACCTTCTCCTATCATGACACCTGGCTCCTACGGGTGGGGATAACCCCCAAAGCAAGCACCCTATGAAGAAGAAGGCATGTTTTCACTGCTCCTATGGTTTGGAGGCAGATGTTCCGGAACTTATTTTACTGCCAAGCAGTAAAGAATGAACTAGGTTCAAGAGGGGAGGAGGTGAACTTTGTCTCTTGGTGGAAGAAAAGCTACAGAGAATAAAAAAGAATTTTAAAAAATTGAAAAAAATATGAACCAGGCTTGGTGGCACACACCTTTAATCCCAGCACTGGGGAGGCAGAGGGAGGATCGCTGTGAGTGAGAGGCTACCCTTAGAATACATAGTGAATTCCAGGTCAGCCTGAGCTAGAGTGAGACCCTACCTTGAAAAATTGAAAACAAAAACAACAACATCAACAGCAACAAAATAAAACAAAAAAAGAAAAAAAAAACAATGGGTAGGGCTGGAGAGGTGGCTTAGTGGTTAAGGCGCATGCCTGAGAAGCCTAAGGACTCCGGTTTGATTCTCCAGGTCCCACGTAAGCCAAATGCACATGGTAGCACATGCGTCTGGAGTTTCTTTGCAGTGGCTAGAGACCCTGCACATCCATTTTCACTCTCTCTCCCTCTTTCTATTTCTAATAAATGAATAAATAAAATTAAAATTAAAAAAAGCAATGGGTAGATACTAGTTTCTTTAAAAAAAATGACAATTTTGGGCCTGGAGAGATGGCTTAGCAGTTAAGCGCTTGCCTGTAAAGCCTAAGGACGCGGGTTCAAGGCTCATTTCCCCAGGACCCACATAAGCCAGATGCACAAGGTAGAGCATGCATCTGGAGTTCATTTGCAGTGGCTGGAGGCCCTGGATCTCCCATTCTCTCTCTCTCTCTCTCTCTCCCTCTTTCTCTCTCTGTTACTCTTAAATAAAAAATAAACAAAAAATAGTGACAATTTTTATACATGTATGTAATATATTTTGATCAGAATCCTTTCCTGTTACCTTCTATCACCCTTTTCCCATTCCCCTTTTTTCCCCAGGGAGCCACTTCTTTTCGACTAGTCCTGGTAAGACATTCATTATCTTGGCTGCATGTCAGAATACGCTGAGGAATTTATCCCTCCTCTCCCTCCCTCCCCCTTCAAAGCCCAGAATTTTGAGTGTTACTAATAGAACTAAAAGTTTCTTAAAAAGTGAGTCAGTGGAGTTTCTCTCCCTCAGTTCTTCCCTCTCCTCATTTTCTCTCCTCCTTGTCCTTTCCCTTCTTTTTCTCCTGTTGATGACATAGTTTGGTTCCCCCACTCTCAATTAAAAAACCCAGATTTAGGGGCTGAAGAGATGGCTTAGCAGTTAAGGCACTTGTCTGCAAAGCCTTAACAACTGGGGTTCAATTCCCCAGTACCCACGTAAAGCCAGATATAATGGTGCATGCATCTAGAGTTCATTTGCAGTGGCTGGAGGCCTTGGCATGCCTATTGTCTCTCTTTCTCTCTCTGTCTCTTCTCTCTTTCTGCTTGCAAATAAATAAAAATGAAATAAAAATCCCCACATGTTTAATACATTATTTTATTCATTTCAGTCTTGCCTATTTCCAAAATTTATTTCAGTATGCTTGTAACATCTTGACAAAATTACAGAAAATTATTAAATTGTTAAAACATGAAAAAGAATTTAAGATCTTGGATCAAGATTATGAAGCAAGTGGATAACTCTAGAAACTTAACAGAATTTTGTGCCTGATTAAGAAATTGACTGTGGGTTTCCTGGTAGCAAAAAACATTCACATAGTTGTGTATAGCAGAGGAGGAAGTGGCTAACAGCCACTGAAAGGTAACAACATAAATCTGCCCTGAGGAGTTAGAGGGGTTTTTGCATGATGGCAGCTCTCTTGGCAACAGCTCCAAACAAACACTGAAGCAGTGTCAATATTCCTGTTGTTTTAATATTACTGCTGTTCGTAGTTGAAGACACAACATTAAAGCCAAAGCCAGGGACACTGGTCTTCTACAATGAGGTTGGGCTTGAGCTTCTCTTTGTAGATTCACTTTTCGTTACTCTTCTTCCTTTTCCTCCTCCTGTTGTTTCTTAGCTTTTTACATGTATACAATGTATCTTGATCCCATTCACACCCCATGACCATTCTTATCCCTCTTACTCCTGGGTACCCTTTCTTCTCAACTCATCCCTAATTTCATATCTTTGTTTTTGTGACCCAGTCCCCTTACTTTTCTTTAGAGACCTCTCTGGCATGATAGTAGTGTGTGTTAGCGTTTGGTTGATAACCTAAAGTATCACTTTGTTTTTCTTTCTTTAATGCTTTCCCGACTGAGGGCCATAGAACTTTGAGTTGGTTGGCACCCTTTGAGATCTACCCTGTCTGGTTTTGGGTTTTATTTTCCCCAAACTAACAGTCACTGATGGAGAAAAGGCTGACGGCTCGGGTACTTCCCCGGGAAGAGTCCCACTCCAGCCGCATGGGTGCTCATGTCACTAGATTTGGGCAAGGAGCCTTTTCCTCCCATGTCTTTGCTACTGCAGAAGTGATGGTGGGTGGCATTGTGGTGTGGCAGATCATGGGAGTACACACAGAGGCAGCAAACCTTGTCATGTTCTCTGTCAGTCGAAATACACTAGCAGAGACTAAAAAGGACTGTGAACTCCCTATCTGGCCAGTTTCTTCTAGTCTGTCTTGTGCTCATGCTGCCTAGTCCTGTGGATGAGAAGGCAGTTTTTATTATGCAGATTCTGTTTCTGTAAACTTGCATTTCTGTTGTCTTTTTTCTTTCTCTTTTGGCAGCAAACATTAATGCTTGAGTATACACTGCCACTCATTTCTAGGAAGCGCCGAATTTTTCGTTTTTATCTGCATTCAGGCAAAATCAGTATCAAGTTGTTAATGCTGGTCTCAAACATAAGTATTTACATAAAACAAACTTATACATTATGTTGTTTCGTCCCTCATATATGGAATTATGAAGATTTCCTCTGATAACTTAAAACATTTATTGAGCATTTATTTGCCAGGAGGCTTTGTACTAGTACAGAGTAGAATGCATCATAAATGAAAGACATGGAGGTAGCCCTTGTAAATTCTCCAGTGTGAGGAGTAAAGATGTGAACTTGAATTAATTAAATTAATTAAATTATTTTAAAGTAGAATGTTTTGACAGACAAAATTTTCGTCATAGTAAACATTTACTACAGGTAGGCCAGGAAGCTAGGGACACTTTGGAAAAGAGTGTGCAATGAGATAGGAGAAAAGGTTAAAATAGGTAGACTTTTTTTAAAATCCACGTATTAAAAGAAACAATTGGTCTGGGTTGGAAGAATCTATTAAACCAGAAAGGAGAGTTTGATGTATACCTTAAAATTTGTCTCATTCTTTTCAGAAGCTTCTTCAGATAGAGATTGGAGTTGTTTGATAAAAGATTCCATTATTCTATTAAAATATAATCAAAAAGTTACTTTTTAAATATATTTGAGATGAATGAATGTCTACAACATTGTAATGTACATTACTATTTTTGACATCTTATAATCACATAATATAGGCAGATATATTTAAAATAATATGTGTAAAATGCTATGTAGGACTCTAGTAAGTTCCTTGATATAAAAATTATATTCTTTTTATAATTAGCCACATTTGTCCATCACCCTTTTTAATATGAAGACTATATTTTATTTAAAAATTTTGATTCTGTTGGTCATTTTAAGAATTTTATGCTTAAAAAGACAAACCTTTTTTTTTTTTTTTTTGCTTCTGTTGCAAACTAAAATTCTGAAAACAGTATGTTGAGAAGTTCTCTTCAAAACTTTGAAATTTAAAATTTAAGCCAGTTGTGAAAGTGCATGCCTTTAATGCCAACAACTGGGAGGTAGAGATAGGAGGGTCCTCAGTTCAAGGCCAGTTATGGCTATTAGCAAGACTTTGTCTAAACAAACAAGCAAGCAAGCAAACAAACAACAAACTAGCCCACTGAAAACAAAACAAAGCCTTCAAAAGGAAAATCTGAATTTATTTTGTAAGGGTAGTTTTGCAACATTGTTTTATTTATCCCTGAAGATCCTTGTGCTTTTTAAATGTAGATTTTAAAACCTACAACATAGATCTTACTTTACTCCTCCACACAAATTATCTCTGGAGGAAATTATAGGCATACCCCACACAACTACACTTCACTGGGATAATAAACTATGTACAATAAAAAGGTTATCCTTTGTTTTTTTTTTCATATTTTTCAGTCAGATTGCCTTCTCAAGAGTTCACTACGCTCTTTTCCATCCATTGACCTACCCACATGTCCACTCATGCATTCTTCAAATAAGTACCAAATGCTCTTACTATGTTGAAGAGAAGATGCTGGTTCTTGGTGTCCAAATGTGTGAAAAGTTGCACAAAAGTGAATGAATCATGTGATTTATGACTGTGATACTAAAATAGAAAATATTTATTCCTCTATGCAAGGGTTTAGTAATATGCTTGAGGACTTTGTATAAAGTAATTATATGTCCCCATTTTCAGGAGGGTAGGCTGAGTGGGTTCTTCTGAACTGAAGCCCAGCTACTTAATCTTTGTATTTTTGTGGATGAGAGAACATGCTTTACTCCTTAGAACTTAAACAAATATGGATAAAGATATCTGTTCTCAGCTCAAAATGCATATATCAAACTTTGATTATATGACTTTTCCAGAAATTTTCCTTTTCCATTGTTAAAATACAGACATTATTGAAATGATAGAAAGTTTGAGTAGTTAATTCTTAAAAATCCACATTCTTTCCTTCATTTCCTAAATATCATGACCTTTCCTTTATTTCTTGCTGCTAGGGACATAATTGCAATATTCTTAGGCTGTTTAAGAAGTGTTCACTGTGAACTTTTCTCATTTTTCTTTTCGTTGTTTTCAGAGGCAGAATCAGTAAAGGATTGGAGGATTTAAAACAAGTTTCTCCAGTAGGAGAGACATATATTCATGAAGGACTGAAGCTAGTAAGTATGGGAGAGAATGGTTTCTTATTCCATAATGAAATAAAATTTCCTAGCAAAGCTCAAAGCCTTTTCACATATTTATTCTTCATGTTTTTCAATGCTGTTAATCATTCTAGACATGAAATGGGTAGAAAACATCACTTACCGTGGACGTTGATAAGAAAAATTTGGATGCATTTTATCTCCTAAGAAATTTTTCCTTTTACTCTGTGGTTAAAAATCTATACTACATGAATGTAATAATAACTACCTTATATTGTAAATATACACATCTTTCAAATAAAAATAGTAACACAACATACCTTGTTTCAAAAGATGGCCAGTAATATTCTGATGTTTTTAATTTTGTCATACTTTCAAATTTAGCTCGATCAAACATGCTGGTTAAAAGTTAAAAATTGTATCCTGAGTAGGATAATTATGCTCCATTTTTTCAGGCAAATGAACAAATTGAGAAAGCAGGGGATTTGAAAACCTCCAGTATGATAATTGCACTGACTGATGGTAAGCTGGACGGCCTGGTGCCATCGTACGCAGAGAACGAGGTGAGTGTGGATATGAGATTGGCCAAAGCACCTTCACTGTGTGTGCACAAATGGCTTTATATTTGAATCTCAACTTCCCTTCCCCCCTCCCTTCTTGCTTCCCCTCCCTCTCCCCCTTTTCATTTCTCTTCCTATAGGCAAAGAAGTCCAGGTCACTTGGAGCTAAGGTTTATTGTGTTGGAGTCCTTGACTTTGAACAGGCTCAGGTGGGTTACAAAAGATCTGCAGACTTTTTTTTTTTTTTTTTTTTTTTTTTTTTTTTTTGAGAGAGAGAGAGAGAGAGAGAGAGAGAGAGAGAGAGAATGAGTGGCTCCAGGGCCTTTCAGCCACTGTGAATGAACTCTGGACCATTGCACGTGAGCCCCCTTGTGTGCATGTGTGACTTGTATACTTGTGCCCTTGTGTGTCTGGCTATTTGGGACCTGGAGATTCAAACAGGAGTTCTTAGGCTTTCCAAGCAAGTGTCTTAATCACTAAGCCATCTCTCCCATCCAGATCTGCAAACTTTAAATAACACAATTGCCTTAAGAATAGCTAAATTCACTATTTCATGAGTGACCCATTAGAAACATTTTCTTTAAAAGGTTTTTTTTTTTTTTTTTTGTTTTTTCATTTTTTAGCTTTTCAAGGTAGGATCTCACTCTAGCTCAGGCTGACCTGGAATTCACTATGTAATCTCAGGGTGGCCTCTAACTCATGGCGATCCGCCTACCTTTGCCTCCTGAACGCTGGGATTAAAGGCGTGTGCCACCACGTCCGGCTAGGTTTTATATTTTAAGCACTCTACTAAGTGTCAGAATTTTGATAAGTTTTGTTTGGAAAATAAAAGGGTTTGGAGAACTAAAATGAGATAAATATTAGAATTAAAGTTATATGAGTGCTTATTTAACTCAACTGATATGATTATTATGATGTCTCATTTAGAATTTTTATTTTTTAATTAAAAAATTTATTTATTTATTTGAGAGAATGAGAGAGAAAGAGGCAGAGATAGATAGAGAGAGAGAGAGAGAGGGAGAGAATGGGTGCACCAGGGCCTCCAGCCATTGCAAATGAACTCCAGTCGCATGTGCCACCTTGTGTATCTGGCTTACGTGAGTCCTGGGAAATCGAACCAAGGTCCTTTGCATTTGCAGGCAAACACCTTAACTGCTAAGCCATCTCTCCAGCCCCCTAGAATTTTTATTTTTATTTCAAATGAAAATGTCAAAGATAAATGAAAATTTTAAAAAAGAAGCTATATTAGTCCACGTTCTAACCACCCCTTTAAGTTTGTAATCAGTGACTCTTTCCATGTATGTATATAGTATACATGTTAATAAACTTCATTTTGCTTTCTCTTGTTAATCTTTTCGGCTCAAGGATGTAAAAACTTGAGAAGTTAGCTTAGAAGTCTTTAGTCATCATAAAAAATATTTTTTCCCATGAACTTTTGAAAGTTTATATACTAAAATATTTTTTTCACAAAATCATTTTACATTTATATTTTTGAGTAATGGCTTATATCTGAAAGTCTCATGCTATTAATTTCAACTATACCTTTGTGCTGATCTTACATTGTAACCCAAGGCCAAGGCCTGAGGGCCACATCTGACCTTTATTTCATGGTGGTATCTTTGGAGCGAAAAAAGTCTCTCATCTTCAGTTCCTGACCTTAAGCACAGGCAACACTGGTAAATGACTCCTGGGTAGTAATTTTTCAGATGAATATAACCAAATCATAATTTTAAATGTGAATATAAAGTGCTGTATGTCTTAACCATCTGTTAATTGAGTTTTTCCCCTGTCTCTAAAGTTGGAAAGAATTGCTGATTCCAAGGAACAAGTGTTTCCTGTCAAAGGTGGATTTCAGGCTCTTAAAGGAATAATCAACTCTGTGAGTATGTTTATGGGTCAGGAAAGGCTAATAATTTTGTGTATATTTCATATTTTAAGAAGAAATCATAATGCATAGAACAGGTGGTCAATATTTAGTAAAAAGAGCAAGAATGGGGTTTATTTGTTGCTTCAGCCACAGTGTAATTCTAAAGATTTGGAGATTGCTTCGAAAGAGATTGGTGCTGTTTGTTTGTCATGAGGTGCTCTGAGAGCCCAGGCTTGTATACCCAGTTTAAGACCATCTCAGACTCTTTCACTCTTTGAGCATGGAATTAACCATCTCTTGATATCTTGGATATAAAGATGTAGAATAAAATAGAAAAATTGGACTGGAATGTGGGATTACTTCTTCCTCCATTTCTATTTCTTAGTGATCAGTCAGGCAACCTGATCTGGGACTGAAGATAGGATTGGAGTTGTTCTTCCCATTTAAATGATTAATAGCTTCCCCGGAGCACATAACATTTCTATTTGGGATTCAGCAGTGCCATCTCTGGGGATCATTAGACTTGAGGGTGGGGGGCCCTCCTAAGCGGGCCTGGGTCAGGGAGGGAGAGTGAAATGCGAAGTGTGGAGCTCCTGCTTTTCATGGCTGAGGTTTATGCTGTATTTTACTGCCTTTTGCTGGGAGCACTAGGAACAGTTGCTATTAAGTATTTATGATATTTTGGTAAACATCACCTGGAGCTACAGGTGAGTATATATATTCTCTAAGCAAAAGGTTTTCCTTTAATCTTTAGGTATTTATAAAAGGAAAGAAAATCTCACTTCCACATTTGGTTTCTGCCCTTAAAACTTCTCGTTAAAGATCATGCTCTTCAGAAACACAGGGTGTGATGTACTGATTTTTTTTTTCAGAAGTACGTAGGCTTTTCACACACTAATGGAGCTTTTTAGAGAAAATATATAACTTGGCTCATCATGTCCAATGGTAAAGCAAATGCATATGGAGAACAGAAAAGAGACTCACAGATTTAATTACTTTTGGAGTCCATATGTGTTCATTTGTAATTTATGGAAAATTACAATTGGGAAAATAGTAAATAACTCTGTGGCTGGACTCAGGGTAAATGACAATGTGATTTAAGTTTTAAAAAGGATAAACAATTAACTCCGTCAATAAACAGGTCAATATTTTAAATAGAATTTGATTGCACTTAGGGACTTACAATTACTTTTAGAATTATACTGGTGTAGCTTCACTTAATTTGCTTTTCTCTGTATAAAAATTTTTCAATATATTATATAATACAGAATTCTCCAGATAATGGACTAACTTTCCAAAACTATCTTTTAAAAAATATATTTTATTTATATATTTGATACAGAGAATGAGGAAGAGATAGAGATAGAGAGATAGAGAGAGAGAGAGACAGAGAGAGGAAGAGAGGGAGAGAATGGATGCACAAGGGCCTCCAGGTGCTATAAACAAACTCCAGATGCATGTCCCCCCCCCTTGTGCATCTGGCTTACGTGGGTCCTGGAGAAATGAACCAGGATCCTTTGGCTTTGCAGGCAAATGCCTTAACTGCTATGCTATCTCTCCAGCCCCCCAAATCTCTTATTATACGTTATAAGTACAGATTTCCTCTTCAAGAATTTAGTAGTTGACTCCTTTGTTAAGTTTTATTCTTTTATTTGTAGGGGGTAAAATTTTAATGTTGTTTCTGAGCTCAGTACAGCCCTCTAGACTGAAGTACTTGATAGATGTTAGCGTGAATAAGTTATGTTGGAAGACTTGGCAAAAAATAGGAAAGATTTGCATTATTTTAGGCACAGGTTCCTTGGATGTCATTTCAAGGAAATGATGGGTAAAGCATGTACTAGTATAAGGTCACTTCAGGCACTTTGTCTCAAAGGAGGACTTAAGCAGTCTCAGAACCTGTCTCAGGAAACCTGAGAGTATGTGCTGGTAAGACTGGAGTCAGCCACACACTCAGTGTCAGTCATTCTCCGGAACTCTGTTTATGTGATGAGAGCTTGGGATCCTGGCCCACTCTGCAGAAAGAAGAAGCTGTTCAAACACTTCATCTCTTGTCAAGGACAGATGTTGCCCCATCCCAAAGAATATATGACTTATTATTCTGCCTTAAATTTGAATTGCACTTTATAGTTAGTCATACATTACCATCTTGTTTTAAAACATATATTTTAAAGTATTTTATTTATTTACTTATTTTGAGAGAAAAAGAGAGAAAGGCAGATAGAGAGAATGGGTGTGCCAGGTGCATGCACCACCTTGTGCATCTGGCTTACATGGATACTGGGGAATCAAACCTGTGTCCTTAGGCTCCACAGGTAAGCATCTTTACTGCTAAGCTATCTGTCTAGCCCTAAAATATATTGTTTTAAAAATTATTACACTGTAACTACCATAGGGTGAGGACGAATAGAAGATATTCTTGAATTCTTTGTCACTTACTAGTCTAAATGGATTAAATAGTACCTTGGAGTGTCTTTGTATAAAAAGCTAAGCAAATGGAAGAAATCATAACACTTATGTTTTTCAGATATTCAGAATGAAGATACATGGTCATTTGTTGCCTTAAGATGTAAGATATAATATATTATTAACATTTTATTTGGCACAAATCAATTTTTTAAATCACAAAACATGAGTTTCACTTTTGAATACTCTTACTATAATTGAAAACAGAAGAGACACTAATTAATTCTGACCCTTATAACTTAAAAGCCATGGGATGGTAAAAGACTGTTAGGAACATCCTTCAACTTAATTTAATACCTAAAATGTACTTGATTCAGAAATTAAACCTTCTGTCTTTTTTTTTTTTGTTTGTTTGTTTTTTGTTTTTTTGTGAGGTAGGGTCTCACTCTGGTCCTGGCTGACCTGGAATTCACTATGTACTCTCCGGGTGGCCTCAAACTCTCCGCAATCCTCCTACCTCTGCCTCCCAAGTGCTGGGATTAAAGGCGTGAGCCACTATGCCCAGCCTTCTGTCTTTTTTTTCCTTTTTTTAAAATTTATTTTTGGAGAGAGACAGAGAGAGAGATAGACAGAGAGGGAGAGGGAGACAGAGATGGGCGCGCCAGCAGTCTCTCAGCTGCTGTGAACGAAATCCAGATGCGTGTGCCCCCTTGTGGTCAAGTGCGGCATTGTGCCCTTGCGTCACTTTGCATCTGGCTAAACGTGGGACCTGGAGATTGGAACCGCTGAAGATTGGAACCAGCGTTTTTAGGCTTAGCAGGCAGGCGCCTTAACCCCTAAGCCATTTCTCCAGCCCTTCTGTCTTTTTTTTAAATGTCTTACTTCAACATTTAGATTTCTCTGTCTGCCTTTGTCCTCTGCTCTGCCAGCTGAGCTAACATTGGCCTCAGTTTAAGATTTCTGTCCAGACAAATACATAATATATAGCATCTTTGGGATATTTTGTAATATTTCCTGTCTTAACAAGCTATATAGAAGTTTATAACTTAGTATTATCTCAAGTAGATACCAGTGACAAGCATGTCTGTTCCCCTTCTTTCCTCATTAACTCATTTTTTTTTTTGTTCACTTACTCACCATTACCATACCCATACTACCTTTAAGGCATTGTGATAGGCTTGGAAACTTAAAGAAGTCATATTTTCTGTCCTGGCTGGGCTTAATATGACAATGATTAAAAGTTTGGAGGATGATATTCCTTGAAAAATTTATTAAGCACTGTGAAGTCTTAGGAACATTTTTGTTACTTACTTCATGGTATAGAAAAGATTCTTCTATTGCAATTCATGTTAAATCTTAGTGTGGATAGAGTATAAATTGACATAAAGATGGAACAGGCTTGGCTATGTGAGATTACAGAGATTCTTCATGATGGATTTTTTTTTTTTTTTGAACTCGGCTCTGATAGTTGGAATAGATATTTTGTAAATATGTCATGCAGAAATAGAATGGTCAGAGATAAGTGGTTTGAAGAATACATGGTGGCTAGTAGTTCAGACCCAGATTATGAAGATCTATGCATACATGGATAGAGACACTCACTTCATAAATAAGATGGAAGATTGATTTAGAACCTAGGAGCTACATGATGGTTATGAAGATGTAGGAAGAACATTCATATAGAAATGGATAAATGATTTGCCAGATGAGTGGTGAGCTATGTCTTTAGCTGTCTTTGTGAAACATGGTGAAAGGAAACCTAATGTAGTAGAGACAGTATGAGGTTGACAATAGGAAGGCATGGGCAGGAATTTCAACCCTTCCACTGTAACCATGTGACCTAGGCTATCCTGTAATATAATCCTTTTAAGTTTTCAAGTTTGCAGTGTTCTAGTTGAGTGCAGAAGGGACGTTAAAACATTTGGTGGAAAGCAGGAATAGCAGGGAGCCTTGACAATCTCTGAGGGGAGATAATCCAGCCATCTACATGCCAAGGTTTTAGATATAAAAGGACATGGTACTGTCACATGAGGATTGAGTCCAGCAAGGTGGTTCTCCTAAGGATTTCTAGATGGTGTAGTTACCCAATATCAAGTGATGGCTATACAGAATTTCTAAATGAGATCAGGACCCAAGCAAAAACTGAGGAGTGAGATCCAGTATTCTCATGACAAAAATCATGTAGAATTTCAGGACCCCTATGCCATTCAGAAAAGTGATTCTTTCAGGAGATGTTCTAATGCTAATTGGTGCCCAGGTCTTAAAGATACAGAAGATACCCAGTGAATTATAATTCCTTAAAGCATGTTCTGTATATAGGCATTTCATGTTTTCCAAAGTAAAACTAGGTCAAGGACCTAATTAAGGAAGCACAAGATAAACTCTCTGCCTGTTCAGTATGATGTCAAGAATATGGTGGAGATGAAACTCCAGCTATACAATCCTCATTTCTTGCTAAGTGGGCTTCAAAGGACATGGTAGATATTTCTATTCTTATGATAATCAGATGATGGTGAAACTGGAAATAGAATGGAAAATTTGAAAAGCAGTAGAACTTGATATAGAGCCGGAAAGACCACTGTATTATAATAGGATTAAAGGCACAGAAAGGAAGTCAAGTTAAGTAGCATTGGCATTATGTGAATACCAGCAGTGCATAGGGGGAAAACTGTTCTGACAGAGGAACAGCAGTGATACTGGAATGGAAGAGATTAGCAGGCAGAGAGAGGTGTCAAGTTGACCTTGAGAAAAAAAAAATACCAGTGGGGTATGTCCCTTGGGGAATTGAAAGTCTAGTGAAATTCTAAGGTTAGAAAATGTTAACATTGCCCTTGTGGTATTCTTTCTCCCCTCCCACTGACCACAAATACAAGTATATAATTCCTCCTTTTTGAACTTCAGATTATTGACAATTTTAGTTGTTACGTTCTGAAAAAAAAAATGATTACAGGCTCAATACTTGAACATGAAATTTTATTTGAACTATAGAAAGACAGACTGACTGGTGAGCACCCTGTGGTTTAAGTTCAGTGTTTAATAATGCAGTGCTGTGGAAAAGACGAAAATAAAGCAAAATCACAGATTGGTGAATAACATGGAAAGAGCACACATCAAAATGTTCAGTGGAAACTCCCTTTCGCAAAACAGGATGGTACTTCACTATTTGGAATTTTTTTTGTACATCTTTTAGTTTCAAATATTATTAGAGTGTCACTGAATCAGAAAGGAATGGATTCATTGTGTCGCTGGTTTTATCTACTAATAACCATGACCCAGAAACTTAAGGGCACTAAGTGATGACATTTAAGGAGAGTTTCCAAGTTCATAATGGGAAAGTACAGGAGCCACAAGTAGGAGGGGCATCATCCTAGTAGTAGTAGGGCATTTAAAGAACACCCAGTTAGATGTTCAGGATAAATTTTAAAGACTCCATTCATACCATTGGAAATACAAGCTTTATTTGACGTTTTGAGCCCAGTTAATCTGTGATGTCCATTGTTGTTTGGACAAGATCTAAGAGCTGTGTCTAAAACCATGCCCGATGGGATGAGAAGACACTGCAGACTCATTTTCGTTATTGACAAGTGGGAAAGAGGGAGCCTAGTGAACATCCTGACAAGATCTTATTTAAGTAACTTTACCTGCTGTGCCATGACTGCCTTTGTTATAGGAACCTCTGCTGGTCAAATTGCTATTTGATGAAAACTCAAAATCCCAAGCAATAGTAAAGATGTAGTTTTTGGGAGAAAAGAGACCCAAACTGATGATTTATTCAAAACTGGAAAATGTGTCTGAGATGCCTGCTGAAAAGGACTGGCTATAATGTGAGATCACTGAGTGGTGATTGTGACTCCTCCCCTAAGTGTGTGTATACTAAATGTCATGAGATCTCAAATAACATCTTCCACACTAATGGTGTGTTCATTGGGATTTTCCTTTCCCAACCCTCTCCAGTATTTACTTACATTTCCTGGTGCTATCTTAGTTCACTTTAGAAACTCTTGCAGTCAGGTTCGCATTGCTGGCAGAAATCACACAATAAAAACAGATTTTGGGATAAAAGGGCTTACAGACTTGAGGGGAAGTTCCTTGATGGCAGGGGAAAATGATGGCATGAGTCTAGGTTGGACATCACCCCCTGGCCAACATAAGATGGACAATAGCAACAGGAGAGTGTCAAACACTGGCAAGGGGACACTGGCTATAATACCCATAAGCCTATCCTCAACAATACACTGCCTCCAGGAGGTGTTAATGGGAACCTACCATTCAGAATACCTAAGTTTATGGGGGACACCTGAATCAAACCACCACAGAAACATTCATTAAATACTGAGTAGGTTTAAGGGATGGAGAGATGGCTTAGTGGTTAAGCTCTTGCGTGTGATGCCCAAGGACCCAGGTTCGAGACTCGATTCCCCAGTAACCATGTAAGCCAGATGCACAAGGTGGTGCATATGTCTGGAGTTTGTTTGCAGTGGCTGGAGGCCCTGGTGTGCCCATTTTTTCTCTCTGCCTCTTTCTCTCTCTCTTGCTCTCAAAAATACTAACTAGTTTTAAGATACTTCTGTGTGTGCTGCTTTATATGGTCCTAGACTTTTTACACTTTGTACTATTTAGGTGTATTAGATTATAGAATTGATAGATCTGAGAAAGCATTGTTCTATCATTGTCACTCAGGGAAACATTTTAATTGCCACTCTTTATTTATGTAAAATCAAATGGAACAAATATAGACAGAATGGTTGGCATAATTATTTTATGTTTTCAGTTATTAAAACAAGGATGTGGGCAACTCTGTGTAAAACAAGATAATGTATACATTAGTGTGAAAATATGCTAAAACAATTTCTTTCAGTTGTGAAATGAGTAGTCCATTTATAATTGCTTTATCTCATAATTTAAGAGTAATACAGAAGCCTGCTGGTTCATTAAGAAAGAATTAAGTGATTATTCTAAATTTATGCAAACCCAAAGGGGGAAAAGAGCAGATTAACTTTTGTTTCAAAGCACAACCTATTTTTTGGTAATTTTCTGTGTTACAGGAGAAAAGGGTGAGCTTATATGATTTGTTATAAAAATTGCAGTTTGGAGATAATAGAGGGACTTCCTATCATTTGGCTTTTGGGCATATTTTTACTAATAGTATTATCAGAAGTGAACTTCTTTTTTTTCATTTGAGAAGAGTAAAAGACAGTGATTATGAGTTCTTGCCTACATTTCTGATGTAAAAGTTTGTTTAGAAAATTGTCTCTTTGGGGCTAGTGGTTAAGGCACCTGCCTGCAAAGCCTAAGAATGCTTGTTCAAATCTCCAGGTCCCACCTATAGCCAGATGCAAAAGTGACACAAGCGCACGATGTCTCACATACATACAAACACAAGGGGGTACACGTGTATGGAGTTCATTCACAGTGGCTGAAAAGACCCTGGCATGCCCATTCTCTCTCTGCCTCTTTCTTTCTCTGTCTTTCTCTCTGTATCTCTCTCAAATAAAAAAAAATATCTCTTAAGCTTTCATCTTTTGCTTGTTTGAAAACAATGGAAGATATTTAGAAATGGGTCAGCATGCTGCATGTTATATTGAGAAATAAAAATTTTTAAGCTGTGAGCCTTTCTAAAGGTTGAATTCCACCAAAGCATGTGATTATAGAGAACATTATTTTAAAATGAAGTATTACCTCTTAGAGAAAAATACATTTGGTAGAGATCTTTGGCAGCCACAGAGAAAATATAAATCATGTATCTGTATTTGGAAGGACCCAGGGAAATAAGTAAAAAATATGAGCGAGATCTTTCCAGCTGTCTGCTACACATGGTTTGCTAGTTACTAAAGCTTTGTGTTGTTGGAACCTCTAAAACAATACTGCTCAGTGATTTTTGTCCTTATAAGTTTTAAACTTTGAACCCTTCTTGTACCTTATAGCTAGCTACTTGATGAGTCAGAAGCATAAACTGTTCTGCAGTTTAACTCTATCAGTACTCTTCCTGATATTTTGTGATCAGCTATGTGTCAAGGAAAGGAGTAATTTCTATCTGTTAATTTCACAACTATGAAGGCACATTATCTTCCAGCATCCTTTGTCATGAGAGTTATACCCTCTAATCAGCTAGATGAGTATTTTGAATATTTAATGGAGTTGTGAAAATGTTCAAGAAGGGTGGGTACTATATGGAAATTTAAACATAAGGAAATAATTTATCTTGGAAGAAAAACCTGATGATTTAGAAATTGTTTTAACAATAACACGTAGGTGCTAAGGAGATAGCTCAGTCAGTAGAGTGCTGTCTCACAAGCAGGAGGATTTGAGTTTAAAGCACATTACCCATGTAAATGCGAGGCCTAGGCCTGTAATCTGAGCTCCGGGGAGGTGGGAACTGGTGGATCCTTGAAGCTTACTCATCAGACAATTTGGCCTAATCAGTGAAAATCTCTGAAAGGGGGATATCTTGCCTCAGGATAAAACCCAAGGTTGTTGCCTGGCCTCCCCATGCAAGGGCCTGTTGTACATACCTGTGCACACACACACCCCACACCACAGAAAGCAGGGTATGGTGGTGGTAATCTACAACCCCAGCTCTTAGGAGGGGGGAGTAGTAGAATGAGGTCAGGTCATTCTCAGACAGTTTGAATCCAACCTGGGATACTTGAGATTCTTTCACAAAACAAAAACAAGATCTACAAAAAAGTACAGCAAACCACCATTCACTGGGACTTAATATCTTTTTCTCTCTTTTTAAAAAATTAATCCTACCTAAAAATAAATCCCTCCTTCAGGGTAATATGTATCTTAAAATTATATTATGTTTCTTTTTTCTTTTTTTTTTTTTTTTTTGGTTTTCTGAGGTAAGATCTCACTCTAGCCCCGGCTAACCTGGAATTCACCATGTAAGATTATGTTTCTTTTCATGCTCTTTGTATTACTCTTTTTGGTGTTTGTTTTAATAGTTTGTAACTGGCTTAATGCCTCATGGGTACCCTTGATTAGAAGATTTGAATTCATCCAAATAAATTTTCATTTAATTATGTATAAATAACTCAAAGTTGTTTTTGTTGGGCATGCTGGTATACACCTTTAATCCCAGCATTTAGGAGGCTGAATAAAGAGGAGTTTGAGTTTTGGGAGTTTGAGGCCAGCCTGGGGCTCTAGAGTGAGTTTCACACCAACCTCAGGCTGGAAGGCAATCTTCTCTTGACCCGCCCACATAAAAAAAGTTTTTATTAATTCAAGTATCCCCTTGTTAAGCTTTGCATGCATTTATTTGATTTACAGTCAAAATGCCTATGCTTTTCATTAAGAAAGAGTTCACTCCCGCCTTCCCTCCCTCCCACCCTCCTTGCCTCCCTTTTTTCCTTCTCTTTAATCCTAAAGATCAAACCCAGGGGCCTTGAGCATGCTGGGCAAACACTTTCACTTAGCTACATTCCCCATCCCTATATTTGATTTTCAGTTAGTTATTTTGCATCATATATTCCATATACTTTAGTATTAGACTGAATTTTTAATAAGTGGCAACACTGTTTGTTAAAGATTATTTACTACTTTTTTATGAAATAGACTAAACTACAGTGTGCTTCCTGGCGCTAGTCAGAAATATAAAAAAGCAAAAGGAAGGATTTTAAAATCTGCCTTGGCATATATTGGGAAATTGTGTTTTTGTTTTTTCCAAATTGGATACTCGTTCTTCAAATTATAAAAGGCTCTGAGATATTTTCCCCAATTTAACATAAACTTTGAAAACACCATAGGTCCTAAATACTACTTTGACTTTGATGCCCCTTATGAATTTATTCCATATTAACTTTTAATCTTGGGTATATCCTAACTATGATTTTCGCTAAGTCATCCCATATTATCCTAAATGCCAAAAGAAAAAAAAATCATAGCTATATCTTATGCACTTTTCAGTCCATAATGTAGCTTTTGTTTCATGAATGTCCTGTATTTGTTATTACAGCATGTGAGTATTATCTTAAGTTACTCAGAAATTTATACAATCTCTGTAAAAATATGAGACACATTACATATATATATTAAAATCTCCAATAAATACATCAAATCAAGGGTCTCATGAAACTCAGCTCTTCCCATGCTGTCTATGTTTGCTTGCAATGGCTGGCTTCACCACAGCATTATCACTCTGCCTTATTAATGAGAAATTATAAAGATCCAATTGTTACTTGAAGGAAAAGCAAGATAAAGTACTCTTTGTAAGCCATGGAATTCTTGAGTAGTTGGACCTCTGACTGGGACGTGGTTTTCAGACCCCCAGAGACCTCATTGATTCTTATTCCAAAGTGCATGTCTGTCACTTGTTATCTAGTGTAGAAATTTGGCTTGTGTTGAAATTTTGCAACCTGACATTGAACTCGATGGAGGCTTAATCCAAATTAATTTGGAACATGCCTGGAGTACCCTGGGTGAGAAACATCATTCCAGTACTTCATTCACGTTAGCCTGTGGAGAAGGGGCAGCGGTGACGGTGACTTCTACTTTCATTTCCTGCCAAACATCTGTCCTCTCTGCAAGGCCAGCAGGCAGCAGCCATAGCTGCCACCTCACACTGCATGCCACATTGCTGTGAACCAAAAGTGAACCCAGAGGGCACACACAAACAACCATATCTGATTCTCCCCTTTGCCCTTACCAAATGTAGAACTCCACAAAACTAGTTTATTTTGTTTGTTTGTTTGTTTTGCTTTTGTTTTTTTCAAGGCAGGGTCTTTCTTTAGTCCCGGCTAACCTAGAGTTCACTATGTAGTCTCAGGGTGGCCTCGAACTCACAGTGATCTTCCTACCTCTGCCTCCCAAGTGTTTAAAGATGTGTGCCACCACATCCTGGGAAACTAGTTTTTTTCTAGAAAACTTGCAGTTTCACCAAATTACTGAGAGTCTTATGGTTATTGAATTGTACAAGAAATATGTCAGTTGTTTATTGTTCATGAGTGTGTGTGTGTGTGTGTGTGTGTGTGTGTGTGTGTGTGTGCCTGGGCCTCTTCCATTGCAGAGACACCAGATACTCCTGCAACATTTTTGCATCCAGCTTGCTTGAGCGTCTTGGGAATTGAACCCTGGATGGCAGGCTTTGCAAGCAAGTGCCCTGAACTGCTGGGCCATCTTTCCAGCTGCTGCATCAAAATTTTATTCAACCGGTTAGAAGCAACATAAAATTAAAAAAAAATATATATATATATAATTTGTAAGAGATGAATGTAATTAATCCATCAGCAATTTTATCCCAAGTAACTCAGAAAAGAGGATTTGGACTTTGAGTTTCTTATGTTAGTTTATAGCAGGCTTTTTTTTTTTTTTAACTTTTAAACTTTTCATTTATTTATTTGAGAGAGAGAAAGAGGGAGAGGGAGAGAGAGAGAGAGAGAGAATGGACACACCAGGGCCTCCAGCCACTGCAAATGAACTCCAGATGCATGTGCCCCCTTGTGCATCTGGCTTATGTGGGTCCTAGGGAATCGAACTGGGGTCCTTTGGCTTTGTAGACAAACTCCTTAACTGCTAAGCCATCTCTCCAGCCCAGCAGGCTTTTTATTATACATTCAAAAGGAAGCATGCAATATAATATATCTTAACTAGAAGAGAAAATTTCATTTTGTAACAACATACTGGAATATAGAGGTTTATAGAAAATACTCACATTTTGAATTCTATTCGTTAACCTCTTTTTTGTCACTTCTTCACCAGCTGATGAACACACATGTTACAATGGCATTGTGTACATAAGAGCTATTCTGCCTAGCTCTCTGCCTTCTGGGGTGTGATGAATCTCAAACTAGTTTTAATTTACAATAGATTTACATTTCCCTGATACCTAAGGATGTTGAATACTTTGAAATGTTTACTGTTCATTTATTTTTTTCCCTTTTTTTTTTTTTTTTTTTTTTTTTTTTTTTTTTTTTTTTTTTTTTTTTTTTTTTTTTTTTTTTTTTTTTTTTTTTTTTTTTTTTTTTTTTTTTTTTTTTTTTTTTTGGTTTTTTGAAGTAGGGTTTCATTCTAGCCCAGGCTAACCTGTAATTCACTATGTAGTCTCAAGATGGCCTTGATCCCTTCTACCTCTGCCTTCCAAGTGCTGGGATTAAAGGCATGCACCACCACGCCGGGCTGTTTTTTTACTTTTGAGAACTGTTTCTTTAGTTCATTAACCTATGTATTGATTGGATAATGTTTTTTGTTTCATTTTTGTAGTTCTTTATATATATTTATATATTCATATTTTGGATAGGAATTTCTTGGCTTATGTGTAGCTGACAGTAATTTTCTCCCATTTTTCATGCTGGTTTCCTTTGAGATGCAGAAACTTTTTAATTTCATATGAATCCATTTTCAGTTTGGGGGTTATTTTCTGCCTTATTAGGGTTTTTTTTTTTTTTTTCCCCAGAACTCCTTGCTTATGTTTGTATCTTGAAGTGCAAGGTGGGAAGTATAGATTAAACTTTTTCTACAGAAAGCTGTCCTGTTATCTCAGCTCTTTTTGTCATTTTTTCCAATGCATGTTTTTGAACTCTTTGTTGAAAATTAGGGACCAGTAGTTCTGTGGGATTTCTGGGTCCTCTATTTTATCCCATTGGTCTACATGTTTGGTCTACATGTCTGTTTTTATGTTTGTAACATGCTGTTTTTATCACTGTGGATCTATAATATAATTTGAGATCCAGTATTTGTCATACATATAGCACTGCTATTTTTATGCGGACTTTTGTGTTTCCATATGAATTTTAGGATTGCTTTTTCTAGTTATGTGAAAAATGTTAGTGGAATTTTGATGGGGATTACTTTGAATCTACAGATCAGTTTCAGTATCATGCCCATTTTTACAACATTTGTTCTGCCAATCCATGAACACAGATGTCTTTCCGTCTAGTATCCTTTTCAATTTCTTTCCTCAGTGTCCTAATATTTTCAACACAAAGGCTTTTGACCTCATGGCCTAAATTTATTCCTAGGGATTTTACCTTCCATAGAACTATTTTGAATATGATTTTTTTCCTGAAATCTTTTCTTGGCAAGTTTGTTATTGCTATATTTTTATGTTTTTTTTAAAGATTATATTTTTAAAGGTTTTTATTTATTTATTAAAGACAGAGAGAGGGAGAGAAAGAGAGAGAAAGAGTGAGAATGGGCATTCCAGGGCCTCTAACTACTGCAAATGAACTCCAACCATATGCAGCACCATGTGCATCTGGCTTACGTGGGACCTGGAGAATTGAACCTGGGTCCTAGGCTCTGGAGGCGAGCACTTTAACTGCTAAGCCATCTCTCCAGCCCTGTATGTTCATCTTTATCCTGCTACTTTGCTGAAAGTGATTCACAGATATAATCTAAGTGTTTTCTGGTGGTGTCATTAGTCTTTTAAGTATAATATGTAATCTACAAGTAAGAATCCTTTGACTTCTTTTCCTGTTTGTGCTTATTTTATTTCATTTTCTTTTCTTATTGCTTTTGCTAAGATCTTGAGCACTATGTTGAATAAGATCAATGGTCAGAGAAGAGCATTGAGTGTCCTTCTCTATTCCTCATCTGTGTTGTGTCACTGAGATGGAAATGCTCACCAAACCTGGAGTTTTCAGTCAGATTGGCTCACCAGTGAGCCCAGTTCACCATGCTATGCAAATGTCTTTGTGAAGTGCAAGATTATTTAGGATAATGTGGAAATTGCAAATAAATGACATAAAGGAGTCAAGGAAAGGAGAAGCAAGTTAAATAAATGAAAAAAAAGAGGAAGAGGAATGAAGAAGCATATTACAAAGGGAAAAGATCAAGAGATTAGAAAAAAAAAAGAATCAAGTTTTCCCAATAATGAAAAAGCTTAAAAGTAAAAGTGTGGGATAGAAAGTGCTTTTAAAGTCATTAACAACAACAATAAGTGCTACTAAAACTATAGCAGAGATAGTAAAGTGGGACTCTGAGCTAAATAAGAAAAAAATAGAAGAAAAAAGGGAGGAAATGTAAAAAACCCATTATGTGATGGAAAATAAATAAACAAAATTATTTAATGTATAAGGGGAATAAAAATTAAAAACGGATTTTCAGTATAATGTAGTAAACATGTTACAATTGTAATAAAAAGTAATGGAGGGCTGGAGAGATGGCTTAGTGGTTAAACGCTTGCCTATGGAGCCTAAGGACCCCGGTTCGAGGCTCGATTCTCCAGGACCCACGTAAGCCAGATGCACAAGGGGGTGCATGCATCTGGAGTTCGTTTGCAGTGGCTGGAGGCCCTGGCGCACCCATTCTCTCTCTCTCTCTCTACCTGCCTATTTCTGTATCTCTCTC
>PVKW010013396.1:0-32500 GCA_004027895.1 Orientallactaga bullata
CAGGCAAGGTTAGTGGCTATTGAAAATACCACCAGGACAGGGCTATCTAAAGACACATTCGGTAGTGTGTTAACTATACAAAAAAAGACACTGTACAGTTTAAAAACAAATCTTACACAGCCTTACATTTCAATTTTTTTCTTTAAAAGGAGTGAGTTGTGTACAGGGGGGTTAAATGCTTTATAGACAAGAAAAAAAACTGCGCTAGAACCAACTTATTCATCATCATCATCTTCTTCTTCATCCTCATCTTCTTCATCTTCCTCCTCTTCCTCATCCTCTTCATCTTCCTCATCTTCCTCCTCTTCCTTCTTTTTCTTGCTCTTTTCAGCCTTGACAACTCCTTTTTTTGCTGCATCAGGTTTTCCTTTAGCTCTGTAGGCAGCAATATCCTTTCAAAAATAAAAGAGGAGAAAATGACAGGGTAAAAAACTGTTCAGGAGAGAAACAGCATGGCAAAGCTGCATGAGATCCAAGCAATGCATTAAAACAGATCACAAGTGCATCTTCAAAGAATCAGAACTTAGAAAACTATATAAAAAACACTTCGTGACAATACAATTAGCTATCCTCTAACTCTTGAAATGCAGGGTCTAATATCTGCATTGTATGCCGCACTGAGGTGCAACTGTGTACCACATTCTAATTCTAGTTTATTAAAACTAGAATGCAGAGACTTTGATTAAAGGGTAGACACTGCCACCTTCTGAATGCAAAACAGCAATTCTACAGGTTCATGGCCAGACCCTAATCCATAGAACACTGTCTTGAAAAAAAAAATCATTTGCCAGTAGTTAAATTTAATATTCAGAAATAGGTATTTTTCAGAATGACTAAAGAAAATAAAAATTTAATTTTAAGTACCAAGTATTTTAGCCCAAAATATAGGAGTTACAGCTTTCCTTTTCCCTATAAATTTACTGTAGTTTAACAGGTGTAAAATTTAAGTAAGTGATTTTCTTTGGTATCTAAAAGGGAACAAACGTTTCCACAGCAGTTTTTGCAAAACAGCATGAGCTCATCCTGTATGCCTAACCAGTCAAACCATCTCAACTAAGAGTAATGGCCAAAATCTCAAATTTGGAGATACTAAGGACTAAAGTAAGCAGCTGAAATGTATGTCACATCATGTGGCATACCCTTTTACCATCCTGCCCAGCTGACCAACACATCTTACCTTTTCATACTTTTCCTTCAGCTTGGCAGCTTTCTTCTCGTAAGGCTGCTTGTCATCTGCAGCAGTGTTGTTCCACATCTCTCCCAGTTTCTTTGCAACATCACCAATGGATAGGCCGGGGTGCTCTCCTTTGATTTTGGGGCGATATTCAGAACAGAACAAGAAGAAGGCCGAACTAAACAGAAAAATTTATTTTTAGCATGTTAACAAACCACAAAAACAAATTCTACCAAACATGTAATGTATGGCTACGTAAAAGATGCCCATTTATTTCTACTTTACAGTAGACCAAGTGCAAATACTTCAAGTAATTTAGAATTTACAACAATGTAACTTACACTAGTAGTGAGTGCTCCAGAATATTCTGCAAGTTATGAGATATTTCTAACACTATAATTAAGTGTTAGAAAAGTACAATAGGAAGTATACTGAGGAAAGAAATCAACTTTCTAATTCAAATGCTCTGCCAAATTAACAGGAATTAGATTTATGGGTACTTGAAAGTGACAACCTGTAGCTTGCTAAGTTTCAATCTGATTCTACTATTAAAAAAAAAAATCTACCCCAAATAAAACTCGGATACTTACGGAGGCCTCTTGGGTGCATTGGGATCCTTGAACTTCTTTTTTGTTTCTCCCTTAGGAGGGATATAGGTTTTCATTTCTCTCTCATAACGAGCCTTGTCCGCCTTGGCCATGTCTTCAAACTTTCCCTTTTCTTTAGCAGACATGGTCTAGAAAAGAATTATTTGTAATCTTGCCATAGAAACTTTAATAAATTATTCTACAGTATTAAAATGAATAAAATACATCCTTTGCTGTTTAATAGCCTCATGTTATGAGAACAGCTAGCTAAGCTTCTTCATCCTAACTAGAAAATTAACTATTACCTGGCTGTTGCTGTTGTTAGTGGCTCTAAAACCATCTTACCTTCCACCTCTCTGAGCACTTCTTAGAGAACTCTGAGAAGTTGACAGAAGCATCTGGATGCTTCTTCTTGTGTTCCTCCCGGCAGGTTTGCACAAAGAAGGCATATGATGACATTTTGCCTCTCGGCTTCTTAGGGTCTCCTTTGCCCATCTTTAGTTGTTTTTCTAAAATAAAAATGTTCCTGTTAGCAATGTAGTTAAGAAATATACCAGCAAAGTGCTTAGGGCAGTCAGGGAAAGCCAAGTGTGAGCTATTTAACACAGTAGTGACTATACTTTCCCACAACACGAGACAGAAACAGGGCACCCTTAGCCAATTCCTAGAAGTGGCTATGCCAACCAAAAAAAAAAAAAAACACCCCAGAAACGGTCCTTCTGTGTGATCTCAAGAAGTCTAGACACAGACAAGTATTCGTTATCTGTCTTGTCTGCCCTGAACGAGTGCCTAGGCGGTTACAGAACACTTTCTTACATCGAAAAGAACATTTTCAACATAAATCTTAGGCAAAAAAAAAAAAAAAAACCCACACACCCAAATTTGCAGGATTTCAGTGCACAAGGGATAAATTGCCTGCATAGACCCTTTGCAAATTTACAGGCCTAAAAAAAAAAAGATACAAAAACAAAAACCTCCTGTTACAGCTCAAGTTGATGTGATTAAAAAAAAAAAATCCCCTCTGTGCATCAAACTTTGCTGGGCCGGGCGGGAGGGGGAGGTGCTGCGGGGCGCGCTGGCTCGCTTGCTCCGGGCCCGGGGGGCGGAGGCTGAGCGGACGGGCAGAGCCTGGCTTCCTATCGCTCTGGCCCCGCACTGGATTTCGGTTTGTGACTACACACGTCCGGTCTCAAAGTTTCTCGAGTAAACAAGACGAGGGACAAAAGCCACTCCTGCTCGCGGGCCCGGCGGCCCCCTCCCGCCCTTCCCGGGACCGGGGTGTGTGTGTGGGGGGGGGGGTGCGCGGGGTTTGGGTGGTTTCCTTGTTGTGCCGATGGAGGGGGGAATGGTGTATGTATGTATATGAAAACACATACACACACATACACAAATGCATCTATTTTCGGGTGCGCGAAAGTCGGGGTGTCTCCCCACGCGGGGCGATCGTTCCTCCTTCCAAGAACTTCGCCCGTGGCCCGAGAGAGGATTGAGAGAGAAGAAGGGAAGATGGGGGGGTGGGGTGAAGACGCCCCGTTAGGCCGAGGCCGCCACGTGCGCCCGGAAGAACCCCACCACCCCCGTGCGTCCGTCCGTCCGTCCATCCGTCCCCATTTTGTCAGCCCCACTCGAAATGGGGGCTGGCTCCGCCCGCGGCCGGCGCACGGGGCCGGCGCACGGAATGGCCGCTTGCGCGTCTTCCCCGCCTGCGCCGCCGCCGCCGCCGAGCGAGAATATGGCTCCTTCCCTTTGTGTGTGCGCGCGTGTGTGTGCGCGTGTATGTGTGTGTGTGAGAGAGAGACAGAGAGCGAGGAGAGCGGGCGTGCGCACGCTCGCCATGACGGCCGGGGGAGGGGAGGGCGGGAGGGGCGGGGGGCGCGCGCCGGCCTCCTCCTCCTCCGCCGCCGCCGCCGCTCCCCTCCCCCCGGCGGCGCCCGCCAGGCCCCACCGCCGCTCCCGGCCCGTGTCCCTCCGCGCGCCCCGCCGCCCCCGCACGGAGCGCAGAACGCGGGGCTGTGAAAAGAGAGAGGAAGAGAGGGATGCGGAGGGGGGGGGAGAAAGGGGAAAAAAAAAAGTTGCCTCGGAACTGCTGCGCCCAGCTCCCCCGCCCGCCCGCACGGCAGCACGCCCGCCCGCCCGCCTTGTTTTCTCTTCAGCCACCCAGCGCCGGGCCGAGTCAGCCATGTTCCAGCGAGCGCAGCGCCGCCGCTCCCCCCCCATCCACACACACAAGCCGCCGCCGCCGCCACCATCGCCGCCGCCTCGCCCCGGGCCGAGCAGGGCCCGGCCACGGCCCACCCGCGCCGCCCTCGCCCGCAGCGCCGCCCCGCCCGCCCGCCCGCCCGGCCGTCCGCGCTCCCCCGTCGGCTCCCGGGTTCTCGCTGCGGCGGCCGCCAAGGCAGCCGGGGGAAGCGCCGCCGCCGCCGCCGGCCCCGCTCCGCGCACGCCCGCCCGCTGGGAACACTCGGCCCGGGGAAGGACGGGGAAACCCAAAACACGGTTTTTTGTAAAAAAAATTTTTTTTGTAATTAAATTTTTTTCAAAAAAAAAATATCTATGTGTATGTATTTTGCGCCAGTCAGCGCGGACGCCACGGAAGGTGGAAAGTGTCGGGGCGCGAGGCTGGCGGCGGCGCCTCAGGCAGCCCCCGAAGGGTTCGGCCCGCGGCTCGGAACGGGGCAGCGTCCCCCGCGGCGGCCGGCACGGAGGCTTCGCTCCGTACGCAGTTTCCCCCCACGGTCCCCCCTCATTTGCCTTTGTGTAGAGCCTGACCCAGCCGGTTCCCGGCCGCGGGGATCCGGCCCCCGCGACGCGGACTCGTACAGCTCCCGGAGGCGTTTCTTCCCCGCCGCCTCGCGGCCCCGCACACACTCACCCTCAACGAGGCACCGAGAGTCGCCCAGTTGCCCGTCCGGCTCTCACTTGCCCCGGCGCTGTCTCTATGGAGCTCAATGTACTGCAATGGCTGTGGAGAGCGGGAGCCAGACGCAGCCTCCTCACTCTCTCCGCTCTGTAACATTACTCTCCAGCCAGCGCGCCTCCTATTGGCTACCGCCAACTCACGGGGGCCGCTCATTGGTCCGTTACCTCCCATTGTCCTGACCAGAGCCCGCTCGCTATTGGACGTCTCCGAGGACACGTCACCGAGGATTGAAACAGCGCGCAAATCTGAATGTGTGGGGATGCCGGGCAAAGAGGCTGAGGCGGGAGAGGCAGAGGCAGAGGCAGCAGCTGCTACGGCAAAGCTAGAGCTCTATGGTGTATGTGTGCGTGTGTCTAACCCAGCCCGGCCCCACGCCGGAGCGGCCGCCGCCGCGAGAACCGCCGGACTTTGGCACGACTGCCCCCGACTCCCCGGACAAGAGAGACACCCGCAGGCCTCGCCCCCCCTTCCTAGCCCACACGACGCCCAGAGCCGTTGAGAGAAGGGGCCCCAGGCTTTCCAAAGTTGGGGGGCTGCAGGGGAGAGCCTCTCCCCACGAAAACCGAGGTCTCCGCTGGGCCCGAGAGGGGTCCAGGCAGCCGAGCCTCGACCACGGTGGCATTGTCACCTTGGGTGTCTTGGGAAGGCAAAAAAAAAAAGGGGGGGCATTGGAGAAGAAAGTCACCAGGCCCAGCCAGTCCACCTGCGGACACCCCCTCTTCTAGGCTTCCCTAAACCATCGCGTCTGCCTCCCCGAACCCTGCAATCTCCAACCCCCTGACCTGGCATTCGATCTCACCTTCTTTTTTTCCTCTTCCTTTGGTTTGCTCCAGTTTCCCAGCACGCCTAGAACTTTTTATTTAAATACAAAGCGCTATTTTATTAAACTTCCTGGAAATCAAATAAAATGGTCCCATGTAATTAAAGCGCAGCCACTTGGTTTTGATAACGGGGCTACTCTTGTCAGGAAATGTTTGTGAGGGCCTGGTGGAATTAGCAAATCCATTCAAGACCCCAGTTTGGTTTTTGTGTGTGTGTGTGTGTGTGTTTTTTCTTCTTTTTTAAACCGTTTGGCTGTTTCATTTGACTCGGTGTGGATTACTGGTATAATCAAACGAATCCTTGTGATGCTATCTGCCCTCCCATCACACCACTTAGGGCATCCCTGGACCTGCTCTAGGGTTACAGGAGTGCTGTGGGTATATTGTTACCCGAAGGGATTAGATGCAGTCAGAGTGCAGGTTGCCCAAATCCACAGGCTGTGGTTGCCTGCAACTCACCAAGCCTGGCCCGTCCTCACCTACACTCAGGTGGGAGAAAATGGCCAAGCTGTCATGGCCGCTTTTAAAGACGACACTATCTTTTAAAGACGACACTATCTATGTATTCTTTTTGGGGAGGGCAGGCCACACCACTCTTCAGTTATAACAGACTTCCCCCTTCTTTCTCTCGTGGCATTTTAGACACTTCTAAATCCAACTAGCAAGTCCTCCAATGTATGAGACCCGAGTAAGATTAAATCACAGTGGCTAGATTTCTGTATCATTTCTAAGCCGCTATAAACTACATTTGTTCAAATTTATCAAAACACTGGAGATAACCTTTTCTGACCAATGTTTTTCAAACATATTTTTTTATTTATTTTTACATGTACGTCTAGGTGTGTGTGTGTGTTGTGTGTGCCAGGGCTCCTTGCCACTGCAAATTCTAAACCCATGTGCCACATGTAGGTAGTGAGAATCTAAGTGAGAATCTAACCCAGGCTGGCAAGATTTGCAAACAAGTACCTTTAACTGCAGAGGCATCTCCCCAGATCCCTGACCCATGCTTTTTTTTTTTTTTTTTTTTTTTTTTTGGTTTGTCCAAGGTAAGGTCTCACTCTAGTCCAGGCTGACCTGGAATTCACTGGATAGTCTCAGGGAGGCCTCGAACTCACAACAATTCTCCTACCTCAGCCTCCCGAGTGCTGAGATTAAAGGCACACACCACCACACCGGGCTTGTTTTATTTATTCATTTGAGAGACAAACACAGAGAGAGTATGGGCATGCCAGGGCCTCCTGCCACTGCAAACTCCACTTATGTGCCACTTTGTACATCTGGCTGTCAGGCTTTACAAGCCAGCACCTTTAACCTGTAGGCCATTTCTCCAGCCGTGACCAATGTTGTTGTATTTTTTTTTTTTTTTTTTTTTTTTGGTTTTTTGAGGTAGAGCCTCACTTTTGCCCAGGCTGACTTGGAACCACACCCAGCTACCAGTGGTTTTTAATATTCATTCTCATTTTAAAACAATATGGTCCTTGGGATTATCACTTTATGAATGAGCAATATCCTAAATGTGCACACAAAAACCACTGCAGTTTTAAAGACAATAACCGGGTGGAGTGGATAATTAGAATTTTACAAGTAAGGGGCTGGAGGGATGGCTTAGCAGCTAAGGCCTGTGCCTGCAAAGCCAAAGGACTCAGGTTCAATCCCCCAGGACAAACATTAGCCAGACACACAAGGTGGCGCATGTGTCTGGAGTTCGTTTGCAGTGGCTGGAGACCCTGGCACGCCCATTCTGTCCTCTCTCTTTCTCTCTGTCAAATAAATAAATAAACAAACAAACAAATGAAAAATAGAATTTTAGCCGGCCTTTAATCCCAGCACTTGGGAGGCAGAGGTAGGAGGTTCGCCATGAGTTCGAGGCCACCCTGAGGCTACCAGGTCAGCAGGAGCAAGAGACCCTACCTCAAAAAACCAAAATAATAATAATGATAATAATAAAATAAAAGAATTTTACAAGTAAATATACTAATTTTTTTTTTGAGGTAGGGACTCACTCTAGACCAGGCTGAACTGGAACCCACTATGTAGTCTTAGGATGGCATAGAACTCACAGTGATCCTCCTTCTTCAGCCTCCCAAGTGTGGATATTAAAGGCATGCACCATCACACCGATCACTTAAAATATTTTTACGTTTATACTTGATTTAAATCTAGATTTTCATCCGATTTTATCTTCTTTTTTAAAAAAATATTTTACATTTATTTATTTATATATTTGACAGAGAAAGAGGGGGAGAGAGAGAGAGAATGGGCATGCCAGGGCCTCCAGCCACTGCAAACAAACTCCAGATGCGTGCGCCCCCTTGTGCATCTGGCTAACACGGGTCCTGGAGAATCAAACCAGGATCCTTGGGCTTCTCAGGCAAATGCCTTAACTGCTAAGCCATCCCTCCAGCCCCTCCATTTTATCTTCTTAATTCCTAACAAAATATTCAATAGAATGATTAAAATTCTTTTTTTTCAAATTCCTTTTGTTTTTTCAAGGTAGGGTCTCACTCTAGCTCAGGCTGATCTGGAATTCACTATGTAGTCTCAGAGTGGCTTTAAACTCACAGTGATCCTCCTACCTCTGCCTCCCAGCTCTTAAAATAAATTTTATTTATTTATTTGAGAGAATGTTGGGGGGGGGCGTAGAGAGAGAGAAAGAGGCAGATGGAGAGAGAATGGGTGAGTCAGGGCATCCAGCCACTGCAAACAAACTCCAAATGCATGCACCACCTTGTGCATCTGTCTTACATGGGTCTTGGGGAATCGAACCTGGGTCCTTTGGCCTTTAATCCTAGCACTTGGGAGGGGAGGCAGAGATAGGAGTTCAAGGACGGCCTGAGACTACAGAGTGAGTTCCAGGTTAACCTAGGCTAGAGACCCTACCTCAAAAAAAATTATTTTTGTATTTTGTGTATGTGTGTTTGTATTTGGGTGCCAGGGCCTTGTACATGCAAGTGTGTACTCCAGTAAGCGGCACTCTTCTCAATCCTGGATCTCTTTTTTTCTTTCTTTTTTTTGTGGATATGGGGTCTTCTATATAGCCCAAGCTGTCCTGAATCACATGACCTGTGACCCTCCTGCCAGACCTCCTAAATGCTGGTATTACAGGTGTATACTACCATCCTGGGTGCCAACTCTGAACTTTCTAATATATGTATGTATGTATATATATGTGCATATATAGTGAGAGACAGACAGACAGAGAGAGAATGGGTGTGCCAGGGCCTCCAGTCATTGCAAACAAACTCCAGATACATGCATCTTGCATCTGGCTTTATGTGGGTACTGGGAAATCAAACCTGGGTCCTTGGGCTTTGCAGTCAAGTGCCTTAACCGCTAGGTCATCTCTCCAGCCCTAAAATATATTTTGATTTATTTATTGGCAAGCTGAGAGAGAGAGAGATAGAAGAGAGAATGGAGAAAAGAGAGCCGGTGAAAATAGTTTTTAAAAATTATTTATTTATTTGAGAGAGGATACACAAGGAATGGGCACACCAGGGCCTCCAGCCACTGCAAACTCCAGAAGCATGCACCATGTCTTGTGCATCCAGCTTTATGTGGGTTACTGGGAAATTGAACTGGGATTGTTAGGCTTTACAGGTAAGCACCTTAACTGCTGAGACATCTCTCCAGCTCTCTGGACTTTTTTTAAAGAAGATATTTAAAATTATGTTATACAGACCCCTCCAATCCTATAGTTTAGAAAATCCCGGCCAGGCGTGGTGGTGCACCAGCACTCGGGAGGCGGAGGTAGGAGGATCACCGTGAATTCAAGGATACCCTGAGGCTACACAGAGAATTTCAGATCAGCCTGAGCTAGAGTGAGACTCTACCTCGAAAAACCAAAAAAAAAAAAAAAAGAAGAAGAAGAGAAAAAGAGAAAAGAAAAGAAAATCCCCAAATACAACAAAGCTTATATTTTTCTTAATATTTTCTGTTTTTCTCTCTTTTTTTTCTTTTCTTTTTCTTTTGTTTTTTTTGAGGTAGGGTATGGCTCTTTGGAATTAGGCTCAAACTCACAGTGATCCTCCTACCTGGGCCTCCCAAGTGGTAGGATTTAAGGCAGTGTGCCACCAATATTTTCCTCCCTCCCTCTTTCTTTCTCTTTCTTTCCTTCTTTCTTTCTCTTTCTTTCTTTCTTTCTTTCTTTCTTTCTTTCTTTCTTTCTTTCTTTCTTTCTTTCTTTCTTTCTTTGTTTTCAAGTTAGGGTCTCACTGTAGCCCAGGCTATCCTGGAACTCACTCTGTAGCCCCAGGCTGGCCTCAAACTCACAAGGATTCCCCTACCTGCCTCCAAATGCTGGGATTCAAGGTGTGTGGCACCAAGGGTGGTATCCACTTATTTATGATGTTAGATCCCTCCCTGCTTCCATATGAATTGTTAGCCACAAATCAATGCATATTTTACTCCATGACAGGTGTTTTGCCCCATATTTCAAAATTATCTAATTTGATAAAAGTCTGAACACCCTCCCCAGCTCTCCGGAGCCTCACTTACCAACTGAGTTTCAGATCTTCCTAAATTTACGTGTGTGTGTGTGTGTGTGTGTGTGTGTGTGTGTGTTTGAGGGGAGGAGATTGGAGAGGGGAACCTCAGGAAAAGTCAGGAAAGCTCAATTTTAGCTTTTAATTTAATTTTTTTTGAGACAAGCCCAACAGACTGGTCTTTTTTTAGTTATTTTTAAAATTATTATTATTATTTTTTTTTTTTTTTTTTTTTGAGGTAGGGTCTCACTCTAGCCCTGGAATTCACTATGTAGTCTCAGGGTGGCCTCGAACTCTCGGTGATCCTCCTACCTCTGCCTCCTGAGTGCTGGGATTAAAGGCGTGTGCCACCGGCTCTGTTTTCTTTTTTGAGAGAAAGGGACAGGGAGAGAGAATTGGAAACTCTAAATGCGTGCACCCCTTGTGCACATGTGCAAGCTTGTGTGATTGCGTCACTGTGTGTCTGGCTTACATGGTGCCTGGAGAGCTGAA
Source organism: Orientallactaga bullata (assembly GCA_004027895.1). NCBI lineage: Eukaryota > Metazoa > Chordata > Mammalia > Rodentia > Dipodidae > Orientallactaga > Orientallactaga bullata. Next base: position 10,476 of record PVKW010013396.1, read on the forward strand.
CATGAGTCTTTAGACTTCACAAGCAAGCACCTTAACTGCTAAGCCATCTCTCAAGCCCTCTTTTAGCTTTTTAACCTCTTTTTTATATTATTTTATTATTTGTTTCTTTATTTGGGAGAGAGAAAGAGGCAGAGAGAGAGAGGGTGGGGTAGGGGTGGGGAAAATGGGCGTGCCAGGGCCTCCAGCCACTGCAAACGAACTCTAGATGCATGTGCCCCCTTGTGCATCTGGCTTATGTGGGTCCTGGAGAGTCAAACCAGGATCCTTTGGCTTTGCAGGCAAACACCTTAACCACTAAGCCATCTCTCCAACCCATTAGCCTCTTTTTTTTTTTTTTTTTTTTTTTTGAGGCAGGGTCTCAATCTAGCCCAGGCTAACCAGGAATTCACTATGTAGTCTCAGAGTGGCCTGGAACTCATGAGTCCTCCTACCATCTGCCTCCAAGTGCTGGAATTAAAGGTATACACCACCATGCCTGGCATTTTTTAGCTTTTTAACCTCAAGAAACATATCTACAGGTCAAATCCAGCTTTCCTATCAATGATGTGAATCTGAAATGTCCCCATAGCTCTCATGGATTTTGTTTGAGACAGGGTCCCATGTATCTCAGGCTGGCCTCAAATTCACTATGTAGCCAGGATGACACTGTATTTCTGACCTCCTGCCTCCATCTCCTGAGTACTAGGAGTGTGTAGTGTGTACCATACCTGATTTATGCAGGAGCAGGGCTACTGATCCAATGCTAGGAAGGCACATCCCCTGCCCAGGCTCATGTTTTGAACTTGTGTTCCCAAGAGGATGGCCCCATTTTGAGAGGCTATGAAATCTTTAGGAGGTGGGGCCTAGCTGGAAGTAGGTCCTAGGGTCCAGCTTTTGAGGGTGATAGCCTGGCCTCTGGTTCCAAGTGGGTCCCCTGTTTAGCAGTCTATCATGATGTAAACACCTTCTATGTCAAATCCCTGGTGCCACACATGTATTTATTTCACCATGCCTTTGTCACTATCATGGGCTGAAATTCTCTGAAACTGTGAGCCAAAAATAAATGTTTTTTCCCTTAAGATATATATATTTGTTGTTGTTGTTGTTTTTATAGGTAGGGTCTCACTCTAGTCCAGGCTGACCTGGAATTCATTATGTAGTCTTGGGATGGCTTCAAACTTATAGCTAGCCTCCTGAGAGTTGGAATTAAAGGCTGACCTTAAACTTACTCTGTAGCCCAGGAAGACACTGAATTCGTGAACCTCATACTTTTACCTCCCTAGAAGCTGGAATTACAGGCCTGTACCTCTAGGCCTATCATAATAAGCTATTTTTTAAAATTTATTTTATTTCCAAGGAGAGAAGGAGGGAGGGAGAGAGAGAGAATGAGAATGAGCATGTCAAGGGCTTCTAGCTGCTGTAAACAAACTTCAGATGAATGCGCCACTTGGTGCATCTGGCTTTAGGTGGGCACTGGAAAATCAAACCTGGGTCATCAGGCTTTGCAGGCAAGGGCCTTAACCACTGAGCCATCTCTCCAGCCCCACAATGACAATGAATAAAGTGTAGATACATGGTACAACATGGATGGAGCCGGGCGTGGTGGCGCATGCTTTTAATCCCAGCACTTGGGAGGCAGAGGTAGGAGGATTGCCGAGAGTTCGAGGCCATCCTGAGACTACATAGTGAATTCCAGGTCAGCCTGGACCAGAGTGAAACCCTACCTTGCAAAACCAAAAAAAAAAAAAAAAAAACCATGGATGGAATGCTGTGCTAAGTGAGAGAGCAGCCACAACAAAATTCCCTTTTTTTTTTTTTTTTTTTTTTAAATTTGAGAGAGAGACAGAGAGATACAGAAATAGGCAGGTAAGGCAGGTAGTGAGAGAGAGAGAAAGAATGGGCATGCCAGGGCCTCCAGCCACTGCAAACGAACTCCAGATGCATGTGCCCCCTTGTTCATCTGGCTGACGTGAGTCCTGGAGAATCAAGCCTTGAACTGGGGTCCTTAGGCTTCACAGGCAAGCATTTAAGCACTAAGCCATCTCTCCAGTTCCAAGATTACATTTTTTATGAACTATACAGAACAGCAAAGTTTATAAAGACAGAAAGTATAACCAGGTATAGTGGCACATGCCTTTTTGTTTTGTTTTGTTTGTTTTGTGTTTGTTTTTTGAGGTAGGGTCTCATTCTGGCCCAGGCTGACCTGAAATTAACTATGTAGTCTCAGGGTGGCCTTGAACTCATTGCAATCCTCCTACCTCTGCTTCCCAAGTGCTGGAATTAAAGGCGTGTACCACCATGCTCGGCTGTTTTTGTTTGTTTATTTATTTTTGGATTTTTGAGGTAGGGTCTTGCTCTAGCCTAGGCTAACCTGGAAGTCATTCTGTAGTCCAAGCTGGCCTCTAACTCTGGGTGATCCTCCTACCTCTGCCTCGAGTGCTGAGATTAAAGGCGTGTGCCGCGGGGCGTAGTGGTGCACACCTTTAATCCCAGTACTTGGGAGCCAGAGGTAGGAGGATTGCTGTGAGATGACATAGTGAATTCCAGGTCAGCCTCGAAAAAACAAACAAACAAAATAAAGGCGTGTGCCACCATACCTAGCTAGCTTGCCTCCCTCCCTCCCTCCCTCCCTCCCTCCCTCCCTCCCTCCCTTCCTTCCTTCCTTCCTTCTTTCTTTCTTTTCTTTTTGTTGTTTGTGTTTTTTTCAAGGTAAGGTCTTGCTCTAGCCCAGGCTGACCTAGAATTCACTATTGTAATCTCAGGGTGGCCTTGAACTCACAACGATCCTCCTATCTTTGCCCCCCGAGTGCTGGGATTAAAGGCGTGCGCCACCATGCCCGGCTTTAACATGCCTTCTTTAATCCCAGCACTCCACAGGCAGAAGTAGAAGGATCACCATGAGTTCGAGGCCAGGCTGGGACTACAGAATGAGTTCCAGCTCAGCCTGGGCTGAGTGAGACTCTGCCTTGAGCCTCTCCCACGCCCCCCAAAGACAGAAAGTGTACCAGTGGTTGCCAGGATTTGGAGAGGGGTCGGCGGGGAGGGGGCAGGGAGTGGAAAGCTTGTTAATGGGTATGGAGTTTCTTTCAGGGGGACTTTTGGAAGTGTTCTAAAATTAGATTATAGTAATGGCTGCACAGCCCCATGACTATGCCCCAGACCGTTGAGTTGTACACTTGAAGTGGGTAAATTGTATGGTATGTGAATTAGATCTCAGCCAAGCTGTTCCTTAAAAAGGAATAAATGCCTTATGAGTGGTTTTGGTTAACCAAACAGACAAAGCAAGGGACAAGAGCTCACTGCCTACTTACCAATTTTGCCCAATTCCTTCCTGCTGTCCTGGTGTTTAACACCATGTGAAAACAATGGCTCTCTTTTTCATTAGGTGGAAGTTTCACCTATTATTGGAGTTCTGTATTTGGGGCTTAATGTATGTTTTTGTTACAAAATAGTAATTTTCAGAAAGCCCTTTCTACTGATACTTTGGAAAGTTTTTTAGAAGACCCTAGATGACGCTACAAAAAGAAGCTGAGCAACAAAGGGTCAGGTCAAACAGGTCAGTGCAAACTCTCTGGCTAGATCTGACCAGTATGTTTCCTTCAGTTAACACTCTGTTTTAAAAGTTGGATTTCAGGCGCTGGAGAGATGGCTTAGCAGTTAAGGCACTTGCCTGTGAGGCCAAAGGGCCCAGGGTGCATGCCTCTGGAGTTCGTTTGCAGTGGCTAGAGGTCCTGGTGTGCCCATTTTCCCTCTCCCTCCCCCCTCTCTACTTGCAAATAAATAAATAGAAATAAATAAATAAGATTAAATTAAAAAGTTGGATGTCAGCTGTGGTGGCACTCTTTAATCCCACCACAGGGGACAGAGGATCACTGTGAGTTTGAGGCCAACCTGGGACTACAGAGTGAGTTTTTAAATATTTTTCTTTTCTTTTTTTTTTTTTTTTGTTTTGTTTTTCGAGGTAAGGTCTCACTCTGGCTCAGGCTGACCTGGAATTCACTATGTAGTCTCAGGGTGGCCTCGAACTCTCAGCGATCCTCCTACCTCTGCATCCCGAGTGCTGGGATTAAAGGCGTGCGCCACCATGCCCGGCTTAAATATTTTTCGTTATTTATTAGAAAAAAAACTTTTATAGCCAGGCATAGTGGCACATGCCTTTAATCCCAGCACTCAGGAAGCAGAGGTAGGTGGATCGCTGTGAGTTCAAGGCCACCTTAAGACTACATAATGAATTAAAAAGAAAGAAAGAAAACTTCCTTTCAATATTTTTTTATTTGGGACTAGACAGATGGCTAAGTGGGTAAAGAAAGTTACCTGTAAAGCCTGGTGGCCTGGGTTTGATTCTCTAGCTCCCACGTAAAGCCAGACGCGCAGTGGTGCGTGTGTCTGGAGTTTGCAGGGGCAGGAGGGTCTAGTGTGACCATTCTCACTTGCGCTCTCAAATAAGTAATTAATTTAAATAAATAAATAAACAAATAAACAAAAGAGAGACAGAGGCGAGTGGGTGTACCAGGGTTTCTTGCCTCTGCAAATGAACTTTAGACACATGTGTCACTTTGTAAACCTGGCTTCATGTGCATACTGGAGAACTGAACCCCATCTGACCGCTGAGCCATCGCCCCATCCCCCCTTTTTTTCTTTCTTTTATTTATTTTTTCTTTTCTCTCGCCTACCGCCTGTTTTTCTTTGAAGGCAGAAGGTGGGGATCTCAGGTCTTCTCACATACTAGGCAAGCACTCCACCACTGAGCTATATCCCCAAACCCATTTTTTCTTATGTTTTTAGTTTGAGATAGGCATTAGCTAAATTGCCCAGGTTGGCCTTGAACTTGAAATCCTCCTATCTCAGTACATCACCACTCCTCCAGTAGCTGGGATTACAGGAATATGCCATGAAGCCCAGCCTGGAAACTTTCCCAGAGATTCCTTTTAAACAAGGTGTGATGGTGTACATCTATAATCCCAGCACTCAAGAAGCTGAGGATGAGGGCACACTCTCTTGTTGCTGTTGTCCATCTGAGTTGGTCAGGAGGTGATGTCCACTCTTTGCTCATGCTGTTGTTTTCCCTTGCAGTCATGGAGCATCCCCTCAGGTCTGTAAGCCAAAATAAACCCTTTTTCCCACAAAAAAAAAAAAAAAAAAGAAGAAGAAGAAGAAGTTGAGGGTGGAGGATTGCAAGTTCTACACGAAGGCGCCTAGGCTACATAGGAAAACAATATTTCAAACATAAGTAATAGCAGCCGGGCGTGGTGCTGCACACCTTTAATCCCAACGCTCAGGAGGCAGAGGTAGGAGGATCGCCATGAGTTTGAGGCCACCCTGAAATTACATAGTGAATTCCAGGTCAGCCTGGGCTAGAATGAAACCCTACCTTGAAAAAAAAAAAAAAAAGCCAAGTGTGATGGTGCACTCCTTTAGTCTTAGCATGTGGGAGGCAGAGGTAGGAGGATCTCTGTGAGTTTGAGGCCAGCCTGGAGCTACACAGTTTCGAGTGAGCCTGGATTAGGAAAAAAAAAAAAAAAAAAAAAGATTATAGCCAGTATGGTGGCACACGCCTTTAATCCCAGCACTCAGAAAGTTAAGGTAGGAGCATCGCTGTGAGTTCAAGGCCAGCCTTGGACTATAGAGTGAGTGCCAGGTCAGCCTGGGCTAGAGTGATACCCTACTTCAAACAAACAAAACAAACAAACAAAAAATAACCCCACAGCTGAGAGCTGTTGTTTTTAATATTTTATTTATTATTATTATTATTACTATTATTATTATTGGTTTTGAAGGTAGAGTCTCACTCTAGCCCAGGCTGACCTGGACTTCACTATGTAGTCTTAGGCTGGCCTTGAACTCATGGTGATCCTCCTACCTCTGCCTCCAGAGTGCTGGGATTAAAGGTGTGCGCCACCACGTCCGGCTTATTTATTAATTTTTAAGGAGGGAGAGAGAGAATGGGTACATCAGGGACCCTGTAATCATACTCCAGATGCATGCGCCACTTTGTGTATCTGGCTCTACGTGGGTACTAGGGAACTGAACCCAGGCTATCAGGATTTCAAGGAAGCACCTTTAACCTCTGAGCCAGCTCTCTCCAGCCCAAAGTTTTTGTATTCCACCCAATACAGTTTGCATATGTCATTTGAAAAGCGACCACGAGATACCATCTATTATTATTGTGATGGTTGATTCTGTTTCCTCCTTAATACTGTAAAGTTAACTTTCTGACCCACCAATGGTCCCTGCAATCTGCCAAATGCTAGATTACAGTCAGAGTACAGAAGCCTTGTTTCCGGTCCAGGGTAGCATCCGCCCCATAGACAAGCGCAGGTGCTGAGGCTCGCTGAATGGGACAGTGAGAGTGGGTTTGGAGAGGTGTCCAATACAGCCTGCTGTGGCCAAGCTCCGGGACAGGCAGTTGAGACCGTTGCCAACCATGTACGTCGGTCCAAAGGCCAGAGAAAACTGAAGACAGGAAAGGGAAACACCTGGCTCTCCTCGGGAGGCCCAAGACAAAAGCAGGCATTTCAGGACAGGGACCTCCCGGAAATTTGCAAAAACTTGTCTCTAATTCCCGCGCGTCCTCGCCCAAGCGTAGCAGAGAAGTCCCAGCCAGCCCTACAGGTATCTCCGTCTCGCGGGGAGGCTCTCACCTAGGACTTGCTGAAAGTCAGAGCCCCAGGCCGGCAGTGCAGGAGTCTCTGCTCCCGGGAAGTGGCTCCATCGTCGAAGAAGATACCAAGCCTTTTTATTTCAAAACATCCAGTAAGCGAGACAGTCCCGGCAATAGGGATGAGGTGATGAAAAGATGCCCAAATTGAGGAATTTGATGGTGAACACTGAGTTCCAAGCCTGCTAGTGAGAAACTAACAAAACAAAACAATCATGTGAACAGACAAGAAGGGATGGGGGCTAGGCTCCGTGGTCATAAAGCTCTGTATCCCCTGCCTGGCGTGGTGGCAGAGGTGGGAGGATCTCCCTGAGTTCGAGGCCAGCCTGAGACAAATAGTGAAGTCCAGGCCAGCTTGGGCTGAAGCAAGACCCTACCCGAAAAAAACAAAAACAGACCTGGCATGGTGGCACACGCCTTTAATCCCAGCACTCTGGAAGCAGAGGTGGGAGGATCTCGGTGAGTCCCAGGCTATATATAGTGAATTCCAAGACAACCTGGGCTAGAGCCAGACCTTACCTTGAAAAACCAAAAATAAATAAATAAACCAATCCCAGCACTCGGGAGGCAGAGGCAGGAGGATCACCATGAGTGCGAGGCTACCCTGAGACTACAGAGTGAATTCCAGGTTAGCCTGGGCTAGAGTGAGACCCTAGTCGAAAACTCCTTCCCCACCCCCCCAAAAAAACAAAACAAAACAAAACAAACAAAAAAAAAAATCAAAACAACAACGAAAAGCTCTCTCTCTGTATCTCATCTTTAGTACTGAAAAAAATAAAATAAAATAAAATAAAACCATCAATAACATCAGTCCAAACCCGCCAGTGCCCAAAGTAACTGTTCGGAGTAAAAGGAAGGCTGACCAGTCCTCATAGTCCATAAAGGTGTTAATGGGAGGGGGAAAATCACACACACACACACACACACACACACACACACACAAAATACGATTGCTTTTTGTAACATGTTGCTGCTGATCCTCATTCTGAGGTTTCCTTTTGACTTCCAAGAACGGAAATGAGGAAGTAGAAAGGAGATGGCTTGCTTTTGTCTCTTATGACATATGTACGTACCATCAGCAAACAGAGGCGTGTTCAGAAACAGAAACCTGCCTTGAAACCATTGATGGCATTGGACCAGTGATTTTGCTTCTAGGAAATATTCAGAAAATAATCAGCAACAAGCAAAAACAGGCATACAGGTGTGAAGAAGACTGCGGATTGCTGCGTTATTTACCATGTCCTAACTGTGCAATACGAGGGCTTGTTTATTTTACTGGAACACCTTCTCTGGTCGAGCTAAATGCCTATAGTATGCTCAACTGGCCCTGTAAGGACTTTTCTTTATGTTCCTACCCAGATATTAATACTGTTCTCACTTTTGGTTAGAGAAGCTTCTCTTTTCAGACAGCAGTGACCCCTGGGATGAGTCAAAAGGCACCACAGTGCTGAGAAGTGCCAGAGGAGCGCTCAGCACTGAAACATCTCTAACACACCTTCCAAGGCTCAGGATCCATTGAGGAAGAGGTGGCGGGAAGAATGTAAGAGCCAAAGGAAGGGTAGGACTCCTTACAATGCAATCATTCAGATACAAACTTGCCGCGATATCCATGACCTCGCAGTGCCTAGCGCTACCTTCACAAGATCCTCATAATAGGAGGAAAAATGATGACATCAAAAGAAAAGAGAGACTAATTGAGAGAGGAGGGGATATGATGGAGAGTGGATTTGTGAAAGGGAAAGTGGGGTAGATAAGGCAATTACCATGTTTCATTGTCTATAATTATGGAAGTGGCCAATAAAAATCTTTTTTACTATTTATATATTTTATTGGAGACAGAGAGAGAGGGGGAGAGAGAAAGAGGCAGATAGAGAATGGGCGCTCAAGGGCCTCTAGCCACTGCAAACGAACTCCAAATGCATGTGCCACCTTTTGCATCTGACTTACATGGGTACTAGGGAATTGAACTAGGATCCTTAGGCTTCACAGGCAAGCACCTTAACCGTTAAGCCATCTCTACAACCTAGGTTTTGTTTATTTTTGAGATGTGTTCCTCTTGCTATCTTATCCATTCTGGTTTCTAACTCCTGACCTCGGGTGACCTCCCACTTCGGCCTCCTGAGCACTGGGACTACAGGTGCTTGAAGTCAGGCAACCCAGGTGTCTCCTCTTCTCTCCCTTCCCTTCTCTCACTGAGACAAGCTCTCAGGCTGACCTTGAGCTCACTATACAACTGACAGTGACCTTGAACCTCTGATCTTCATGTCTCTACTTTCTCAGTGCTGGGACTACTAGTATGCACCACCATGTCTGGTTTATGCTGTACTGGGGATGAAAACTCAAGGCTTCTGGGCTGGAGAGATGGATCAGTGGCTGGGCTGGAAAGATGGCTTAGCGGTTAAGGTGTTTGCCTGCAAAGCCAAAGGACCCAGGTTCACTTCCCCAGGGTCCACGTAAGCTAGATGCACAAGGTAACACATGTGTCTGGAGTTCATTTGCAGTGGAAGAAGGCCCATTCTCTCTCTCTCCCCCTCTCTTTCTCTAGCAAATAAATAAAAATAAAAAAGGTGCTTGTTTGATTCCTCAGTACCCACATAAAGCCAGGTGCACAACGTGGCCCATGTGTCTGGAGTGTTTATTTGCACTGGCACATCCACATGCACACACACACACACACACACATGCACACACACATTCTCTCTCTCTCTCTCACTCCAGTAAATGCATTAAAGGGTTAAAAAAAACCCCAAGGCTGGAAAGATGGCTTAGTGGACCCAGGTTGGATTCCCACTACTCACGTAAAGCCAGGTGCATCTGGCGCTTGTTTGTAGTGGCTGGAGGCCCTGTCATGTTCATTCTCTCCCTCTGCTTATAAATCAATAAAACAAATTTATTTATTTATTTGAGAGAGAGAGAGAGAGGCAGATAGAGGGAGAGAATGGGCACACCAGGGCCCCCTGCCACTGCAAGCAAACTCCAGACATATGGGCCACCTTGTGCATCTGGCTTATGTTGGTACTAGGGAATCAAATCTAAGTCCTTAGGCTTAGCATGCAAGGACCTTAACCACTAAGCCATCACTCCAGCCCAATAAAAAATATTTTTAAAAATTGTTATGGCCAGGCATAGTGGTGCATGTCTTTAATCCTTGGATTACACTTGGAAGATAGAGGTAGGAGAATCACCATGAGTTCAAGGCCACCTGAGACTACATAGTGAATTCCAGGTCAGCCTGGGCTAGAGTGAGCCTCTACTTTGAAAAAACAAAAACAAAAACAAAAACTAAAAAACAAACAACAAAAAACACTGTTATGGATACCAGATGTAATGCTATACAACAATATAATACATCTTCTCTTTGTCCTTTTTTTTCTTGGCTTCTTAGGCAAGTGCCTTAACCACTAAGCCCTTAATATTTTTGTTATATTTTATTTATTTATTTATTTATTTATTATTAGAGACAGAGAGAAGGAGAGAGAGAAAGGGGGGGGGGAGGGAGGCCAGGGCCTCTAGCCATTGCGAACGAACTTTAGACGCATGTGCCACCATGTGCATCTGGCTCACGTGGGACTTGGAGAATTGAACCTGGGTCCTTAGGCTTCACAGGCCATCTCTCCAGCCCCCTTAATATTATTTTTTAATGCTTATTCTTTTGCAAACAGAGCAAGAAAGAGAGATAGAAGAGAGACAGACAGAATGGGCACATCATGGCCTTCAGCTGCTCCACAAGCAGGCGCCACCTTTCGCATCTGGCTTTATGTGGGCACTAGGGGATTGAACTCCAGTCGTCAGGCTTTGAAGGCATGCACCTTAACTGCTAAGCCATCTCTCCCGCCCCCTTTCTTTCCTTCTTTCTCTCTCTCTTCTTTCTTTCTTTCTTTCTTTCTTTCTTTCTTTCTTTCTTTCTCTCTCTCTCTCTTCTTTCTTTCTTTCTTTCTTTCTTTCTTTCTTTCTTTTTCTTTCTTTTAATTTTGTTTTATTTTTTTGACACTACAAGCCTTAAGTTTGGCCAGCCAGGCCAAATGAGCCAACGGGTGCAATAGTGGCATGTCTGTTATAGGGGAAACCAAACACACACACACACACTCTCTCTCTCTCTCTCTCTCTCTCTCTCTTTTTTAGTTTTTCAAGATAGGGTTTCATTCTAGTCCACGCTGACCTGGAATTCACTATGTAGTCTCAGGGTGGCCTTGAACTGTGGGTGATCCTCCTACCTGTGTCTCTGCTGGGATTAAAGTCTTGTGCTACCACGCCCGGCTCCAACCACTATCTAATTGGACTGGAGGTCTGCTCCATAGGAGGGAATATATGCCTGATACTGAAAACCTATGGCAGGGGTAGTCATGAGCCCTAGGGGTGTAACATTTGCTGGTGTCTGGCTAAGTGTATATACTATGCTCACCAAACTGCCCAGTAAGCACTTCTCTTAATGTCCACACCCATATATTAATGCTACTCTCACTTTTGGTTAGAGAAGCTCCTCTTTTCAGATGGCAGTGACCTCTGAGATGACTCAGAAGGCACAATAGTGCTGAGAAGAAGTGACAGAGGAGTGTTCAGCATTGAGACATGTCTATGACACCTTCCAAGGCTCAGGGTCCATTGCAGAAGAGGTGGCAGGAAGAATGTAAGAGCCAAAGTAAGTGTAGGACGCCTTACATCGTGCTTCTCCAGACACAAAATGGCTGCATATCCATGACCTCACAGTGCCTGGCACTACCTACACAAGACCATCATAATAGGAGGAAAAGATCATGACGTCAAAATAAGAGACTGATGTAGAGGGGGAGGGGATGTGATGGAGAGTGGAGTTGTGAAGAAGAAAGTGGGAGTGGGGGGAATTATCATGTTTTATTATCTATAATTATGGAAGTTGTCAATAATAAAAAATAAAAAATAAATTTTTTGAGATGGGGTCTCACTCTAGCCCAGGCTGACCTGGAACTCTGTATCTCCAGGCTGGCCTCAAACTGACAGAGATCCTACCTCTGCCTCCCAAGTGCTGGGATTAAAAGCGTGTGCTACCATTCCAGGCAATATATATATATTATTTATTTTATTTTATTTATTTATTTTTTGGTTTTCCAAGGTAGGGTCTCACTATAGCTCAGGCTGACCTGGAATCCACTCTGTAGTCTCAGGGTGGCCTCAAACTCACAACAATCCTTCTACCTCTGCCTCCCAAGTGCTGGGATTAAAGGTGTGCACCACCATGCCTAGCATTATATTTAAAATTTTTTTTATTTAATCATTTATTTTATTTACTTGACAGAGAGAGAGAGAGAGAGAGAGAGAGAGGTAGGTACGTAGGGAGAGAGAGAGAGAGAATGGGCACACCAGGGTCTTTAGCCATTGCAAACGAATTGCAGAAGCATGCACCACCTCATGCATCTGGCTTATGTGGGTCCTAGGGAATCGAACCTGGGTCTTTTGGGTTTGTAGGCAAGTGCCTTACCCCTAATCTATCCCTCCAGCCCCCAAAAATATTTTTTTTAAAACATTGAAGGTAACCCAAGCCCAGAAAGCCAAATGTCACAGTTCTCTCTCATATGTAGATCCTAGCTTCAAATGATTGGACTTCTATGTGAGTAGGAATAAAACTCAGTAGCAGAAGCCAGTAAGTAAGGGGAAGAGATTGAGTAAAGTAAAGGTAGAGGGAGGGCTAATCAAGATCTAAGAGGATATAAATAAGTCATATGGAAACCTACTTTTCTGGAGAATGGAACACTCAGAAGCCATAGATCATTAGTAGAAAATTTTCAGTGCCAGGAATGGGATACCTTCCAGTGAGTTGTTGGCCAAGGAGGTCACGGACACCCCCAAAACATTACAGGCCATTGCTGAGGTCCTTGGTTTCCCACCAGGAATAGATGGTAAGACCCTATTGCTGAAGACTCCACATACTTGGGTGGCAAGGTCACTGAGAAATCCTGCTGGAGCTGAACTGAAAGCCTCCTCCATGCCGACCAGCTGACAGAAAGCTGGAAAAAGCTATGCTGCATGCAGTTCAATGGGGGAGAGAGAAATCACCAGTGAAGATATTCAAGAGTGGACATTGCAAGCCTTAAATTTGGCCAACCAGGCCAAATGAGCCAACAGGTGCAATAGTGGCATGTCTGTTATGGGGGAAACCAACTGCTCTGTAATTGGACTGGAGGCCTACCACAGGGGTAGTCATGAGCCGTAGGGCTGTAACATCTGCTGGTGTCTGGCTAAATGTATATACTATGCTCACCAAACTGCCCAGTAAGCACTTCTCTTAAGGTTCGTACCCATATATTAATGCTACTCTCACTTTTGGTTAGAGAAGCTTCTCTTTGCAGATGGCAGTGACCTTGGGATGGCTCAGAAGGCACAATGGTGCTGAGAAGAAGTGACAGAGGAAATATCTCTAACACAGCTTCTAAGGCTCAGGGTCCATTGCGGAAGAGATGGTGGAAAGAATGTACGAGCCAACTGAAGGGTAGGACTCCTTACACAGTGCTCCTCCAGACATAAAATGGCCTGAATATCCGTGACCTCACAGTGCCTGACACTACCTACATAAGACTATCATAATAGGAGGAAAATATCATGACATCAAAATAAAAGAGACTGATTGAGAGGGGGAGGGGATATGATGGAGAGTAGAGTTTCAAAGGGGAAAAGGGGGGGTGGGAAGGAGGGAATTACCGTGGGATATTGTCTACAATTATGGAAGTTGTCAATTAAAAAAATTAAAATTAAAAAAAAAAAAAGAATTTGAGCCCAAACTGGGCCCTGACTCAAAACAACAACAATAACAATAAAAAAATAGATCTGAAGCTGGGCATAGTGGTACATGCCTTTAATCCCAGCACTCAAGAGGCAGAGATCAGAGGATTACCACCCTGAGACTGCATAGTAATTTCCAGGTCAGCCTGGGCTAGAATGAGACACTACCTCAAAAAAAAAAAAAAAAAATGGATCTAGGGGCTAGAAAGATGGTTTAATGGTTAGCAGTTAATGTGCTTGCCTGCAAAGCCTAAGGACCCAGGTTAGATTCCCCAGTACCCACATAAGATAGATGCACAAGGTGGTGTATGCATCTGGAGTTTGTTTGCAGTAGCTTGAGGCCCTGGCATACCCATTCTCTCTATATACCTGCCTCTTTCTCTCGCTCTCAAAAATGAAATTTAAGTAGGCCTGGAGAGATGGCTTAGCAGTTAAGGCATTTGCCTGCGAAGCCAAAGGATCCTAGTTCAATTCTCCAGGACCCACATAAGCCAGATGCACAAGGGGCACATGCATCTGGAATTTGTTTGCAGTGGCTGGAGGCCCTGGCATGCCATTCTCTCTCTGTCTCTCTTCTCTCTCTCTCTCTTTGCTTGCAAATAAATTTTTTTTTTAAAGTGAAATAAGTAAATAATGGATCTCGTGCCAGGTGTGATGGCCCATGACTTTAATCCCAACATTGGAGAGGCAGAGGTAGGAGGCTCGCCATGAATTCAAGGCCACCCTGAGACTACATAGTGAATTCTAGGTCAGCTTGGGCTAGAGGGAGACTGTACCTCAGAAAAACAACACCACCAACAAAAGCACAGTTGGTAGAGTGCTTTCCTAGCATGCATTAAGCCCTGGGTTTGATCCCTAACACTGCATAAACATGGCATAAGTGGCACATTCCTATAATCACAGCACTCAGAAGACTGAAACAAGAGGTTTGCAAGGAGTTTGATGCCAGTCTGGGCTACTGCAGTGAGAGGTGCAAGCTAGCCTGGGCTACAGAGTGAGATCTTATCTAAAAAAAATTTAAACGTAGAAAACAAATATATGCAAATAAATGATTTAAAAACTGGTATAATTTGTCTAATGCACACAGTTCCACTGCTTAAAAACTTTCACTTAATTACAACGTTTGCTTCCAAATTGACTACAAAATTCTTTCTGGCTCTCAGGAGCTCTCTAATGTGGTGAAATTCCACGTCTGCTTCCTTTCCTATTGCCCTCGAAACCTCCATCAAAATGGACCTTGTACTTTCCTGCCATTGAGCTTCTGGGCAAACTGTTACTTTGGCTTCTAGTGCCTTACTCATGACTGGGTTGCTAAAGTCCAAACTGTCCTTTTAAACCCTCCTGACCTTATAATTGTCAACTTGGTGAGCTTTCTTTTTTTTCTTTTTCTTTTTGAAATTCCCTGTCACTTTAGGTTATATGTTTCTAATGGCCCTTATTGCATTATAAAAATGGTAATATATTGGGCTGAAGAGATGGCTTAGCCGTTAAGGTGCTTGCCTATGAAGCCTGAGGACCCAGGTTCAATTCCCCAGAACCCACGTAAGCATGTGCACAAAGTGGTGCATGAGTCTGGAGTTTGTTTGCAGTAGCTATAAGTCCTGGTGCATCCATTCTCTCTCTCTGTCTCCTCTCTCTCAAATAAATAAATAAACTTTAAAATATTATTGCATATTTCATCTTCTACATATATATGATATGTTGTCTCACTCATGTTTGTTTCTCTAGCACTCTGCCTAACAAGAATAGCTCACTGAATGTAAGGGTGATCTTCTAAAAAGAATTTTTAAATACCTTATTTATTTATTTATTTATTTTTGGTTTCTCAAGGTAGGGTCTCACTCTGGTCCAGGTTGACCTGGAATTAACTATGTAGTCTCAGGGTGGCCTCGAACTCACGGTGATCCTCCTACCTCTGCCTCCCAGTGCTGGGATTAAAGGCGTGCACCACCATGCCTGGCATTTTTTTTTTTTTTTTTTTTGGATTTTTGGGGTAAGGTTTCACTCTAGCCCAAGCTGACCTGGAGTTCACTATGTACTCTCAGGCTGGCCTCGAACTCATGGCGATCTTCCTACCTCAGCTGGGATTAAAGCTACCATGCCTAAGTTATTTATTTATTTGAGAGATAAAGAGGGAAGGAGAGAGAGAATGGGTGCACCAGGGCCACTGGCTACTGCAAAGGAACTTGAGATGCATGCACAACCTTGTGCATCTGGCTTTTCGTGGGTACTAGGGAATCCAACCTGCATCCTTAGGCTTTGCAGGCAAGTGCCTTAACTGCTAAGCAATCTCCAGCCCCTAAAATATTTTTTTTGTTTATTTGCAAGCAGAGAGACATAGAAGAAAGAGAAAGAGAATGGTCACACCAGGGTCTCTAGCCACTGCAAACAAGCACCAGATGCATGCACCCCTTTGTGCATCTGACTTACATGGGTATTGGGGAATGAAACCTGGATCCTTAGGCTTTGCAGGCAAGCACCTTAACTGCTGAGCCATCTCTCCAGCCCTATAAAGGTTATTTTTAAATTTTATGTGGCACACCTGTTTCATTGTTTTATAGTCAATTGAAAAAATTATGTGTACAAAAGACAAAAACAAAAAGACAACCCCCCCCAAAATTAGCATAAACAAAATCAAAAACTAGAGCAAGTAATCAATATGTCTAGAACTCCCTTCTTTTTATAGATTACATATATACTAGCATGCTGGCCTTAGAGACACGTGGCAAAACTTATCACCACATTATCATGTTTGTTGGTCAAAAATTGGTTGAAGAGAGCTGGAGAGATGGCTTAGTGGTTAAGGTGCTTGCCTGCAAGGCCAAACGACCCAGGTTCGATTCTCCAAGTCCCACAAAAGCCAGATGCACAAGGTGGCACATGCATCTAGGAGTTTGTTTGCCATGGCTAAAGGCCCTGGTGTGACCATTCTCAGTCTCTCTCTCTTTCTCTTCTTCTCACTGTCTCTAATAATAAATATAAAATTAAATTAAATTAAAATAAATTTAATAAAAATTTAAAAAATTGTTTTAAAAAAATCGGTTGAGGACTAGAGAGATGGCTTAGTGGTTAAGGCACTTGCCTGCAAAGCCAAAGGATCCAGGTTCGATTCCCCAGTGCCCACGTAAGCCAGATGCACAAGGTGGTGCATGCATCTGGAGTTTGTTTGCAGTGGCTAGAGGCCCTAATGTGCTTATTCTCTCTCTCTGCTTGTCTCTCTCAAATAAATAAATAAAGTATTTTTTGAAAGCTCAGTTGATATCAATAACTTCTTGTGTTTCAATTCTGTTTAACTTGGTCCTATGCTGACGATGTGGGGCAATCTTTACACAAACTGTTGTCTTAACAGATTTTCTTTCTGGCATTTTACTGTGTGAAATGTTATAGTTTATAAGCTTGTAAATGTATTTATAGATCATCACATGTATCTTATTAAAAGTCTTTACAGCCAACATGGTAACACTAGGTTTCCCTTTCAGTGCTAGGGATTGAATCCAGAGCTTTACCCGAGCTAGGCAAGCCCGCTGGCACTGAGCTCAGTTCCCAGTCCTTGGTCTCAGAATGTAGGCAAGGCTGGCTTTGAACCCTCTATGTAGCTCAGGCTGGCCTGGAATCTCCTGAGTGCTGAGATAATAGCATATACCACCCACACATGCCAACAACAGCTTTCTAAATGATGTCATATTTGTGGTAACAAAGATGCTTTTCAAGATAAAAAATATGATTTTAAGGGCAGGAGAGATAACTCAGCAGTTACAGAGCACTTTAAGATCCCAATGGCCAGTGTTCAATTCCCCAATACCTACCTAAAGCCAGATGCACAAAGTGGCACATGTATATGGAGTTCATTTGTTGTGGCTGGAGGCCCTGGCGTGCCCATTCTCTGTATCTCTTTCTTTTTCTCTTTCTCTCTTTCTGCTCACAAATTAATAAAAGGTTTTTGTTGTTGTTGTTGTTGTTTGTTTGTTTTTCGAGGTAAGGTTTCACTCTAGCCCAAGCTGACCTGGAATTCACTATGTAGTCTCAGGGTGGCCTCGAACTCATGGTGATCCTCCTACCTCTGCCTCCCAAGTGCTGGAATTAAAGGTGTGTGCCACCATGCCCAGCCTAAAAGATTTTTTACATGCTGTAAGATTAAAAAAAAAAAAAAAAGCTGGGAGTGGTGGCGTACGCCCTTAATCCCAGCACTTGGGAGGCAGAGGTAGGAGGATCGCCTTGTGTTTGAGGCCACCCTGAGACTACATAGTGAATTCCAGGTCAGTCTGGACCAGAGTGAGACCCTACCTCAAAAAAACAAAAAAACAAAACAAAACAAAACAAAACAAAAAGATAACATAACAAATATAACTGGAGAGATGGCTCAGCATTTGAAGGCACTTGTAAAGTCTGATGGCCTCGCTTCAGTTCTCCAGTACCCATGGTAAAGCCAGATGCAAAAAGTGGTGCATGCATCTGGGGTTTGTTTGCAGTGGCAGGAGACCCTGGCATGCCCATACTTTCTCTTTCTGTCTCAAATAAATAAATTAATTTTAAAATTATGTAAAAGTAACTTTTGTTTTGTTTTGTTTTTCAAGGTAGGGTCTCACTCTAGCTCAGGCTGACCTGGAATTCACTATGTAGTCTCAGGGTGGCCTCAAACACAAGGCAATCCTCCTACCTCTGCCTCCCGAGTGCTGGGATTAAAGGCGTGTGCCACCACACCCGGCAAAAGTAACATTTTTAAAGAAAAGTTTCTGACTGAGGCCTTCCTGACCCTTCAGTGACTATCATAACCCCACTGACGAGGGTCTCTGGGGTAATGAGAGCTTGGGAGAGGAGATAAAATAGAATAAGCTCTTATAATTAATATAAAATAAAAATTATGCTGGGCGTGGTGACGCATGCCTTTAATTTCAACACTCGGAAGGCAGAGGTAGGATAATCGCCGTGACTTCAAGGCCAGCCTGAAAGTATATAGTGAATTCCAGGTCAGCTTGGACTAGAAAAAATTTAAAAATTGCCTGGTAGTGCTCGCCTTTAATTTCTGCACTCAGGAGGCAGAGGCAGGAGGATCCTTGTGAGTTCAAGACCAGCCTGAGACTACAGAAGGAGTTGAGTGAGACCCTACCTCAAAAACAAACAAACAAACAAAAAATTTAAAAATAATTATGTTTTAACCTAAACACTGTGTGGTAATAAATTATCTTCAAGAGAATGTATATGTTTATTAATCACAATTAGATTTAACGGTCATTTTTATGTCACTATGCTTTTTGCCAATGGCTGTACTTAAACTTTGAAAGGGAATTTTTGCTTTGTTTTGAGAGAGAGTCTCCCTGCTGTTGTCCAGGTTGGCCTCAAACTTGACAGCTTCCTGCTTGACCGTCTAGTGCTGGGATTACAGGAATGTTCCCACCACAGTAGGCTCGAACACATTTTTAAGTTAATTAATTTGTGTGTGTATATGCACGCGTGAGGGTGTGAGTACGCACAAGTGCATGTCTGCTCAAAAGAACTCCAGACACGTGCCCCACTTTATGCATCTGGATTTATGTGTGTACTGGGAAATCAAACCGGGGCAGGCAGGCTTTGCAAGCAAGCACTTATTTTTTTTATGTTTTTGGTTTTTTGAGGTAAGGTCTCACTCTGGTCCAGGCTGACCTGGAATTCACTATGTAGTCTCAGGGTGGCCTTGAACTCATGGCGATCCTCCTACCTCTGCCTCCTGAGTGCTGGGATTAAAGGCGTGCGCCACCATGCCTGGCTAGCAAGCACTTTTAATGTGCCCAGCTCTTGATGGAATGTTTTGCAAAAGCAAATGAACACCAATTCCTCCAGCAACGGAAGAATGCCGAGGAGGGGAATGGGAAGGCTGCAGAAGCAGAAGCAGAAGTCAGTGTGCCAAAGAGCGTTCCTCTCAGAAATGTTCCCTGAATCGATCCAACATCTAAGAAAGTTGGCCCGAGGGGGTTTCCAAGCACTAAACACAAAAGAGTTTGATGCTATCTATATCCAGAAGGAGTAAAAAAAAAAAAAAGAAAAGAAAAGAAAAGAATTTACTACAGCCTGTCAGGAGAGGATGCACAGTGAGAACAGCATTTTCTTTTTTTAAAAAAATATTTTATTTTTATTTATTTATTTGAGAGAGAGAGAGAATGGGTACACCAGGGCTTCCAGCAACTGCAAAGGAACTCTAGACGCATATGCCACCTTGTGCATCTGGCTTACATAGGTCCTAGGGAATCGAACCTGGGTCCTTTGGCTTTGCAGGCAAATGCTTAGCCACTAAGCCATCTCTCCAACCCCTGATATTCTGAGTTTTTAAAAAATATATACTTTGGGCTTAGTGGTTGAGCACTTGCCTGTGAAGCCTAAGGACCCCGGTTCAAGGCTCGATTCCCCAGGATCCATGTAAGCCAGTTGCACAAGGTGGTACAAGCATGCATCTGGAGTTCATTTGCAGTGGATGGACGCCCTGGCGCACCCATTCTCTATCTGCCTCTTTCTCTCTCTGTTGCTGTCAAATAAATAAATAATAAACATATATATAGTTTATTTTTTATTTAGAGAGCAGCATTTTCTAAAGCAAGATGCCAATCTCACTATGGCTGCGAACTATCAGATTTACGGACAGAAGTTAGGATGATGGAATTACCAGTCCATAGGTCGCTAACGCCCACCACCACTGTGAAACGATGAGCTGTCTACCCAGAGGCCTCTGCCAGTGTGCCTCTTTCAGACCTTTATCGAATTTTGGGGTTCAGTGGAAGGACTCAGCCCGAGAAGAAGGTATGGAAGCCACTGTGTTACACTGACATGATGTAGCAGTGCAAGCCAGGTTCTTTTAGTCTTTATTGTACCACCAGAGACACAGCTGTCCTCACCCAGGTTAACATCTGCAGCTGAGAAAAGAGCTGGTTCCAGATATGCAATAATACCCTTTCACGTAAAACTTTTCTTTTATTCAGAAATCTTCCCACCGAGCTTCCTGGTGGCACAAATCCTAGCTATTCTGGGGACCGGGGCAGGACAGTCCTAAATTTAAGGCTTGCCTGGGTTACAGAGGGACTTCAAGGCCAGCGCAGGCAATTTAGTGAGATCCTGTCTCAAAATACAAAGCCACAAGAGGGCTGGGATACACCTCAGAGGTAGAACATGTGCACGTGCGCACACAGAGTCCTAAATTTAATTGTATCCATTCATCTTCCTCTCTTCTTTTCCTTTCCCTCTATTGCCTCAAAAGTAAAAACAAAGGACTGGGCAGGTGCAGTTAAGGCACTTGCCTTCAGAGCCTACGGACCCGAGTTCTATTCTCCAATACCCATATGGTGCCAGATGCACAAAGTGGTGCATGCATCTGGAGTCTGTTGGCAGGGGCTGAAGGCCCTGGCACACCCCTTCTCTCCCTCTCTCTGCAAAACAAAAACAAAAAGGCACTAAGGGTGTTGGGAAGATGGTTCAGTGGTTAAACACACTTGCAAAGTCTCCTAGTTCAAGTCTCCAGAACCCACATAAACCAGATGCACAAAGTGCCATGAGTCTGGAGTTCATTTATAGTGGTAAGTGGCCCTGGCATGCCTATTCTCTCCCTCTTTCTTTCTTTCTCCAACCCCCCATATCTCTCTCAAATAAATAAATAAGTAAATTTTTTCAAAAAAGGTGATAGAGGGCTGCAGAGATGGATTAGTGGTTAAGGCGCTTGCCTGCAAAGCCAAAGGATCCCGGTTCAATTCTCCAGGACCCACGTAAGCCAGATGCACAAGGTGCGCATGAGTCTGAAGTTCATTTGCAGTGGCTGGAAGCCCAGATGCCCATTCTCTCTCTCTCCCTCTTTCTCTCAAATAAATAAATAAAAATAAGATATGGGGGGGGGAAGGCAATGGAAGCTAGGCATGGTGGCACATACCTTTAATTCCAGCATTTTGGAGGCAGAAGTAGGAGGAATACTGTGAGTTTGGAGCCACCTGAGTTCGAGGCTACCACAAGAGATAACATAGTGAATTATTCTAGGCCAGCCTGGGCTAGAGTGAGACCCTACTTTGAAAAACCAAAAAATAAAAAATAAATAAAATAAATAAAAAAGGCAATAGGAAGAAACAAGATGGTAAAGGCCAGAACCGCAAGGAGCCTCTTGTGGGAGGGGAAAGACAGATTTAAGTTCCATGGTGGTGGCGGGGTGGGTAGAAACTAGGATTCGGACTCACTGGGGTCTGCCATACGCTAGCATCACATGCCCTACCTCTTCAGAATCCTCACCATCAGGGCTGGGCATACAGTTCAGAGTCAGAGTGCTTGCCTGGCACGTGTAAGGCCTTAGTTTCAAACCCCGGTACTGAGGGGTGGAGCTCTACCAGGACCCTTATAATCACACAGTGAGTGGGCTGTTTCCTGTAAGGTACGGATGGGGAGATTAAGGTGGCCTGAGTTTACTAAGCAGTGGCTTCAAAGCCCAGACAGCTTCTGCGCCTGTCACCTTACAGTTCTTGGCTTTGGCACTAAAAGCAACAATAACGAAAGCACGCACTCAAAGGAAGTCAGGGGACAGTGGTGACTGGCAAAGTCTGTGCAGTAGTTTTCCTCCAAAGGCCCACTGTGGAGAAAAGAGGAAAATGGTGTCTGCTTTTTTGTTTTGTTTTGTTTTTCAAGGTAGGGTCTC